>OY720444.1:79394132-79693536 GCA_963082915.1 Dolichopus griseipennis | reverse complement strand
GCTCTATCTCGCTTCTAAGTGGTTTAAAAATCAATTTAAAGTTTTCAAAGTCAAAATTCAAAATTTTGAAAAAAAAAATTGGTTTTTCATGAATTTTTAGTAGTGATCACGAAATAACGTTAGAATCGCTCTATCTCGCTTCTAAGTGGTTTAAAAATCAATTTAAAGTTTTCAAAGTCAAAATTCAAAATTTTGAAAAAAAAAATTGGTTTTTCATGAATTTTTAGTAGTGATCACGAAATAACGTTAGAATCGCTCTATCTCGCTTCTAAGTGGTTTAAAAATCAATTTAAAGTTTACAAAGTCAAAATTCAAAATTTAAAAAAAAATAAATTGGTTTTTCATGAATTTTTAGTAGTGATCACGAAATAACGTTAGAATCGCTCTATCTCGCTTCTAAGTGGTTTAAAAATCAATTTAAAGTTTTCAAAGTCAAAATTCAAAATTTTGAAAAAAAAATTGGTTTTTCATGAATTTTTAGTAGTGATCACGAAATAACGTTAGAATCGCTCTATCTCGCTTCTAAGTGGTTTAAAAATCAATTTAAAGTTTTCAAAGTCAAAATTTAAAATTTTGAAAAAAGAAATTGGTTTTTCAAAGTCATAATTCAAAATTAAAAAAAAAAAAAATTTTTTTTTCATGAATTTTTAGTAGTGATCACGAAATAACGTTAGAATCGCTCTATCTCGCTTCTAAGTGGTTTAAAAATCAATTTAAAGTTTTCAAAGTCAAAATTCAAAATTTAAAAAAAAAAAAATGGTTTTTCATGAATTTTTAGTAGTGATCACGAAATAACGTTAGAATCGCTCTATCTCGCTTCTAAGTGGTTTAAAAATCAATTTAAAGTTTTCAAAGTCAAAATTCAAAATTTAAAAAAAAAAATTGGTTTTTCATGAATTTTTAGTAGTGATCACGAAATAACGTTAGAATCGCTCTATCTCGCTTCTAAGTGGTTTAAAAATCAATTTAAAGTTTACAAAGTCAAAATTCAAAATTTAAAAAAAAAAAAATTGGTTTTTCATGAATTTTTAGTAGTGATCACGAAATAACGTTAGAATCGCTCTATCTCGCTTCTAAGTGGTTTAAAAATCAATTTAAAGTTTTCAAAGTCAAAATTCAAAATTTTGAAAAAAAAATTGGTTTTTCATGAATTTTTAGTAGTGATCACGAAATAACGTTAGAATCGCTCTATCTCGCTTCTAAGTGGTTTAAAAATCAATTTAAAGTTTACAAAGTCAAAATTCAAAATTTAAAAAAAAAAAAATTGGTTTTTCATGAATTTTTAGTAGTGATCACGAAATAACGTTAGAATCGCTCTATCTCGCTTCTAAGTGGTTTAAAAATCAATTTAAAGTTTTCAAAGTCAAAATTCAAAATTTTGAAAAAAAATATTGGTTTTTCATGAATTTTTAGTAGTGATCACGAAATAACGTTAGAATCGCTCTATCTCGCTTCTAAGTGGTTTAAAAATCAATTTAAAGTTTTCAAAGTCAAAATTCAAAATTTAAAAAAAAAATTGTTTTTTCATGAATTTTTAGTAGTGATCACGAAATAACGTTAGAATCGCTCTATCTCGCTTCTAAGTGGTTTAAAAATCAATTTAAAGTTTTCAAAGTCAAAATTCAAAATTTAAAAAAAAAAAATTGGTTTTTCATGAATTTTTAGCAGTGATGACGAAATAACGTTAGAATCGCTCTATCTCGCTTCTAAGTGGTTTAAAAATCAATTTAAAGTTTTCAAAGTCAAAATTCAAAATTTTTGAAAAAATTGTTTTGTCATGAATTTTTAGTAGTGATCACGAAATAACGTTAGAATCGCTCTATCTCGCTTCTAAGTGGTTTAAAAATCAATTTAAAGTTTTCAAAGTCAAAATTCAAAATTTTGAAAAAAAATATTGGTTTTTCATGAATTTTTAGTAGTGATCACGAAATAACGTTAGAATCGCTCTATCTCGCTTCTAAGTGGTTTAAAAATCAATTTAAAGTTTTCAAAGTCAAAATTCAAAATTTAAAAAAAAAATTGTTTTTTCATGAATTTTTAGTAGTGATCACGAAATAACGTTAGAATCGCTCTATCTCGCTTCTAAGTGGTTTAAAAATCAATTTAAAGTTTTCAAAGTCAAAATTCAAAATTTAAAAAAAAAAAATTGGTTTTTCATGAATTTTTAGTAGTGATCACGAAATAACGTTAGAATCGCTCTATCTCGCTTCTAAGTGGTTTAAAAATCAATTTAAAGTTTTCAAAGTCAAAATTCAAAATTTAAAAAAAAAAAAATTGGTTTTTCATGAATTTTTAGTAGTGATCACGAAATAACGTTAGAATCGCTCTATCTCGCTTCTAAGTGGTTTAAAAATCAATTTAAAGTTTTCAAAGTCAAAATTCAAAATTTTGAAAAAAAAAATTGGTTTTTCATGAATTTTTAGTAGTGATCACGAAATAACGTTAGAATCGCTCTATCTCGCTTCTAAGTGGTTTAAAAATCAATTTAAAGTTTTCAAAGTCAAAATTCAAAATTTAAAAAAAAAAAATTGGTTTTTCATGAATTTTTAGTAGTGATCACGAAATAACGTTAGAATCGCTCTATCTCGCTTCTAAGTGGTTTAAAAATCAATTTAAAGTTTTCAAAGTCAAAATTCAAAATTTTGAAAAAAAAAATTCGTTTTTCATGAATTTTTAGTAGTGATCACGAAATAACGTTAGAATCGCTCTATCTCGCTTCTAAGTGGTTTAAAAATCAATTTAAAGTTTTCAAAGTCAAAATTCAAAATTTAATAAAAAAAAAATGGTTTTTCATGAATTTTTAGTAGTGATCACGAAATAACGTTAGAATCGCTCTATCTCGCTTCTAAGTGGTTTAAAAATCAATTTAAAGTTTTCAAAGTCAAAATTCAAAATTTTGAAAAAAAAATTGGTTTTTTCATGAATTTTTAGTAGTGATCACGAAATAACGTTAGAATCGCTCTATCTCGCTTCTAAGTGGTTTAAAAATCAATTTAAAGTTTTCAAAGTCAAAATTCAAAATTTAAAAAAAAAAAAATTGGTTTTTCATGAATTTTTAGTAGTGATCACGAAATAACGTTAGAATCGCTCTATCTCGCTTCTAAGTGGTTTAAAAATCAATTTAAAGTTTTCAAAGTCAAAATTCAAAATTTTGAAAAAAAAAATTGGTTTTTCATGAATTTTTAGTAGTGATCACGAAATAACGTTAGAATCGCTCTATCTCGCTTCTAAGTGGTTTAAAAATCAATTTAAAGTTTTCAAAGTCAAAATTCAAAATTTAAAAAAAAAAAAATTGGTTTTTCATGAATTTTTAGTAGTGATCACGAAATAACGTTAGAATCGCTCTATCTCGCTTCTAAGTGTTTTAAAAATCAATTTAAAGTTTTCAAAGTCAAAATTCAAAATATAAAAAAAAAAAAATTGGTTTTTCATTGTTTGGTTCATGAAAACCAATTTTTTTTTTTTTATATTTTGAATTTTGACTTTGAAAACTTTAAATTAATTTTTAGTAGTGATCACGAAATAACGTTAGAATCGCTCTATCTCGCTTCTAAGTGGTTTAAAAATCAATTTAAAGTTTTCAAAGTCAAAATTCAAAATTTTGGAAAAAATTGTTTTTTCATGAATTTTTAGTAGTGATCACGAAATAACGTTAGAATCGCTCTATCTCTCTCTGAATTTTTTTTTTTTTATATTTTGAATTTTGACTTTGAAAGCTTCTAAGTGGTTTAAAAATCAATTTAAAGTTTTCAAAGTCAAAATTCAAAATTTTGAAAAAAAAAATTCGTTTTTCATGAATTTTTAGTAGTGATCACGAAATAACGTTAGAATCGCTCTATCTCGCTTCTAAGTGGTTTAAAAATCAATTTAAAGTTTTCAAAGTCAAAATTCAAAATTTAATAAAAAAAAAATGGTTTTTCATGAATTTTTAGTAGTGATCACGAAATAACGTTAGAATCGCTCTATCTCGCTTCTAAGTGGTTTAAAAATCAATTTAAAGTTTTCAAAGTCAAAATTCAAAATTTTGAAAAAAAAATTGGTTTTTTCATGAATTTTTAGTAGTGATCACGAAATAACGTTAGAATCGCTCTATTTCGCTTCTAAGTGGTTTAAAAATCAATTTAAAGTTTTCAAAATCAAAATTCAAAATATATAAAAAAAAAAAAAATTGGTTTTCATGTATTTTTAGTAGTGAATTTTTAGTCACGAAATAACGTTAGAATCGCTCTATCTCTCTTTGAATTTTTTTATTTTTGAATTTTGACTTTGAAAGCTTCTAAGTGGTTTAAAAATCAATTTAAAGTTTTCAAAGTCAAAATTCAAAATTTTGAAAAAAAAAATTGGTTTTTCATAAATTTTTAGTAGTGATCACGAAATAACGTTAGAATCGCTCTATCTCGCTTCTAAGTGGTTTAAAAATCAATTTAAAGTTTACAAAGTCAAAATTCAAAATTTAAAAAAAAAAAATTGGTTTTTCATGAATTTTTAGTAGTGATCACAAAATAACGTTAGAATCGCTCTATCTCGCTTCTAAGTGGTTTAAAAATCAATTTAAAGTTTTCAAAGTCAAAATTCAAAATTTTGAAAAAAAAAATTGGTTTTTCATAAATTTTTAGTAGTGATCACGAAATAACGTTAGAATCGCTCTATCTCGCTTCTAAGTGGTTTAAAAATCAATTTAAAGTTTACAAAGTCAAAATTCAAAATTTAAAAAAAAAAAAAAATTGGTTTTTCATGAATTTTTAGTAGTGATCACAAAATAACGTTAGAATCGCTCTATCTCGCTTCTAAGTGGTTTAAAAATCAATTTAAAGTTTTCAAAGTCAAAATTCAAAATTTAAAAAAAAAAAAATGGTTTTTCATGAATTATTAGTAGTGATCACGAAATAACGTTAGAATCGCTCTATCTCGCTTCTAAGTGGTTGAAAAATCAATTTAAAGTTTTCAAAGTCAAAATTCAAAATATAAAAAAAAAAACATTGGTTTTTGAAATTTTTAGTAGTGATCACGAAATAACGTTAGAATCGCTCTATCTCGCTTCTAAGTGGTTTAAAAATCAATTTAAAGTTTTCAAAGTCAAAATTCAAAATTTTGAAAAAATAAATTGGTTTTTCATGAATTTTTAGTAGTGATCACGAAATAACGTTAGAATCGCTCTATCTCGCTTCTAAGTGGTTTAAAAATCAATTTAAAGTTTTCAAAGTCAAAATTCAAAATTAAAAAAAAAATTCAAAATTTAAAAAAAAAAAAATTGGTTTTTCATGAATTTTTAGTAGTGATCACGAAATAACGTTAGAATCGCTCTATCTCGCTTTTAAGTGGTTTAAAAATCAATTTAAAGTTTTCAAAGTCAAAATTCAAAATTTAAAAAAAAAAAAATTGGTTTTTCATGAATTTTTAGTAGTGATCACGAAATAACGTTAGAATCGCTCTATCTCGCTTCTAAGTGGTTTAAAAATCAATTTAAAGTTTTCAAAGTCAAAATTCAAAATATAAAAAAAAAAAAATTGGTTTTTGAAATTTTTAGTAGTGATCACGAAATAACGTTAGAATCGCTCTATCTCGCTTCTAAGTGGTTTAAAAATCAATTTAAAGTTTTCAAAGTCAAAATTCAAAATTTTTAATTCAAAGTCAAAATTCAAAATTTAAAAAAAAAAAAATTGTTTTTCATGAATTTTTAGTAGTGATCACGAAATAACGTTAGAATCGCTCTATCTCTATCTTCTAAGTGGTTTAAAAATCAATTTAAAGTTTTCAAAGTCAAAATTCAAAATTAAAAAAAAAATTCAAAATTTAAAAAAAAAAAAATTGGTTTTTCATGAATTTTTAGTAGTGATCACGAAATAACGTTAGAATCGCTCTATCTCGCTTCTAAGTGGTTTAAAAATCATTTAAAGTTTTCAAAGTCAAAATTCAAAATATAAAAAAAAAAAAATTGGTTTTTCATGAATTTTTAGTAGTGATCACGAAATAACGTTAGAATCGCTCTATCTCGCTTCTAAGTGGTTTAAAAATCAATTTAAAGTTTTCAAAGTCAAAATTCAAAATTTAAAAAAAAAAAAATTGGTTTTTCATGAATTTTTAGTAGTGATCACGAAATAACGTTAGAATCGCTCTATCTCGCTTTTAAGTGGTTTAAAAATCAATTTAAAGTTTTCAAAGTCAAAATTCAAAATTTAAAAAAAAAAAAATTGGTTTTTCATGAATTTTTAGTAGTGATCACGAAATAACGTTAGAATTGCTCTATCTCGCTTCTAAGTGGTTGAAAAATCAATTTAAAGTTTTCAAAGTCAAAATTCAAAATTTTGAAAAAAAAATTGTTTTTTCATGAATTTTTAGTAGTGATCACGAAATAACGTTAGAATCGCTCTATCTCGCTTTTAAGTGGTTTAAAAATCAATTTAAAGTTTTCAAAGTCAAAATTCAAAATTTAAAAAAAAAAAATTGGTTTTTCATGAATTTTTAGTAGTGATCACGAAATAACGTTAGAATCGCTCTATCTCGCTTCTAAGTGGTTTTAAAATCAATTTAAAATTTTCAAAATCAAAATTCAAAATATATAAAAAAAAAAAAAATTGGTTTTTGAAATTTTTAGTAGTGATCACGAAATAACGTTAGAATCGCTCTATCTCGCTTCTAAGTGGTTTAAAAATCAATTTAAAGTTTTCAAAGTCAAAATTCAAAATTTAAAAAAAAAAAAATGGTTTTTCATGAATTTTTAGTAGTGATCACGAAATAACGTTAGAATCGCTCTATCTCGCTTCTAAGTGGTTTAAAAATCAATTTAAAGTTTTCAAAGTCAAAATTCAAAATTTAAAAAAAAAAAAATGGTTTTTCATGAATTTTTAGTAGTGATCACGAAATAACGTTAGAATCGCTCTATCTCGCTTCTAAGTGGTTGAAAAATCAATTTAAAGTTTTCAAAGTCAAAATTCAAAATTTTGAAAAAAAAATTGTTTTTTCATGAATTTTTAGTAGTGATCACGAAATAACGTTAGAATCGCTCTATCTCGCTTCTAAGTGGTTTAAAAATCAATTTAAAGTTTTCAAAGTCAAAATTCAAAATTTAAAAAAAAAAAAATTGGTTTTTGAAATTTTTAGTAGTGATCACGAAATAACGTTAGAATCGCTCTATCTCGCTTCTAAGTGGTTTAAAAATCAATTTAAAGTTTTCAAAGTCAAAATTCAAAATTTAAAAAAAAAAAAATGGTTTTTCATGAATTTTTAGTAGTGATCACGAAATAACGTTAGAATCGCTCTATCTCGCTTCTAAGTGGTTGAAAAATCAATTTAAAGTTTTCAAAGTCAAAATTCAAAATTTTGAAAAAAAAATTGTTTTTTCATGAATTTTTAGTAGTGATCACGAAATAACGTTAGAATCGCTCTATCTCGCTTCTAAGTGGTTTAAAAATCAATTTAAAGTTTTCAAAGTCAAAATTCAAAATTTAAAAAAAAAAGTTTCATGAATTTTTAGTAGTGATCACGAAATAACGTTAGAATCGCTCTATCTCGCTTCTAAGTGGTTTAAAAATCAATTTAAAGTTTTCAAAGTCAAAATTCAAAATATAAAAAAAAAAAAATTGGTTATTGAAATTTATAGGAGTGATCACGAAATAACGTTAGAATCGCTCTATCTCGCTTCTAAGTGGTTTAAAAATCAATTTAAAGTTTTCAAAGTCAAAATTCAAAATTTAAAAAAAAAAAAATGGTTTTTCATGAATTTTTAGTAGTGATCACGAAATAACGTTAGAATCGCTCTATCTCGCTTCTAAGTGGTTTTAAAATCAATTTAAAATTTTCAAAATCAAAATTCAAAATATATAAAAAAAAAAAAAATTGGTTTTTGAAATTTTTAGTAGTGATCACGAAATAACGTTAGAATCGCTCTATCTCGCTTCTAAGTGGTTTAAAAATCAATTTAAAGTTTTCAAAGTCAAAATTCAAAATATAAAAAAAAAAAAATTGGTTTTTGAAACTTTTAGTAGTGATCACGAAATAACGTTAGAATCGCTCTATCTCGCTGCTAAGTGGTTTAAAAATCAATTTAAAGTTTTCAAAGTCAAAATTCAAAATTTAAAAAAAAAAAAATGGTTTTTCTTGAATTTTTAGTAGTGATCACGAAATAACGTTACAATCGCTCTATCTCGCTTCTAAGTGGTTTAAAAATCAATTTAAAGTTTTCAAAGTCAAAATTCAAAATTTAAAAAAAAAAAAATGGTTTTTCTTGAATTTTTAGTAGTGATCACGAAATAACGTTACAATCGCTCTATCTCGCTTCTAAGTGGTTTAAAAATCAATTTAAAGTTTTCAAAGTCAAAATTCAAAATTTAAAAAAAAAAGTTTCATGAATTTTTAGTAGTGATCACGAAATAACGTTAGAATCGCTCTATCTCGCTTCTAAGTGGTTTAAAAATCAATTTAAAGTTTTCAAAGTCAAAGTTCATAATATAAAAAAAAAAAAATTGGTTTTTGAAATTTTTAGTAGTGATCACGAAATAACGTTAGAATCGCTCTATCTCGCTTCTAAGTGGTTGAAAAATCAATTTAAAGTTTTCAAAGTCAAAATTCAAAATATAAAAAAAAAAAAATTGGTTTTTCATGAATTTTTAGTAGTGATCACGAAATAACGTTAGAATCTCTCTATCTCGCTTCTAAGTGGTTTAAAAATCAATTTAAAGTTTTTCAAAATTCAAAATATAAAAAAAAAAAAATTGGTTTTCGAAATTTTTAGTAGTGATCACGAAATAACGTTAGAATCGCTCTATCTCGCTTCTAAGTGGTTGAAAAATCAATTTAAAGTTTTCAAAGTCAAAATTCAAAATTTTGAAAAAAAAATTGTTTTTTCATGAATTTTTAGTAGTGATCACGAAATAACGTTAGAATCGCTCTATCTCGCTTCTAAGTGGTTTAAAAATCAATTTAAAGTTTTCAAAGTCAAAATTCAAAATTTAAAAAAAAAAAAATTGGTTTTTGAAATTTTTAGTAGTGATCACGAAATAACGTTAGAATCGCTCTATCTCGCTTCTAAGTGGTTTAAAAATCAATTTAAAGTTTTCAAAGTCAAAATTCAAAATTTAAAAAAAAAAAAATGGTTTTTCATGAATTTTTAGTAGTGATCACGAAATAACGTTAGAATCGCTCTATCTCGCTTCTAAGTGGTTTAAAAATCAATTTAAAGTTTTCAAAGTCAAAATTCAAAATTTAAAAAAAAAAGTTTCATGAATTTTTAGTAGTGATCACGAAATAACGTTAGAATCGCTCTATCTCGCTTCTAAGTGGTTTAAAAATCAATTTAAAGTTTTCAAAGTCAAAATTCAAAATCTAAAAAAAAAAAAAATTGGTTTTTCATGAATTTTTAGTAGTGATCACGAAATAACGTTAGAATCGCTCTATCTCGCTTCTAAGTGGTTTAAAAATCAATTTAAAGTTTTCAAAGTCAAAATTCAAAATTTTGAAAAAATTGTTTTTTCATGAATTTTTAGTAGTGCTCACGAAATAACGTTAGAATCTCTCTATCTCGCTTCTAAGTGGTTTAAAAATCAATTTAAAGTTTTTCAAAATTCAAAATATAAAAAAAAAAAAATTGGTTTTCGAAATTTTTAGTAGTGATCACGAAATAACGTTAGAATCGCTCTATCTCGCTTCTAAGTGGTTTAAAAATCAATTTAAAGTTTTCAAAGTCAAAATTCAAAATATAAAAAAAAAAAAATTGGTTATTGAAATTTTTAGGAGTGATCACGAAATAACGTTAGAATCGCTCTATCTCGCTTCTAAGTGGTTAAAAAATCAATTTAAAGTTTTCAAAGTCAAAATTCAAAATATAAAAAAAAAAAAATTGGTTTTTCATGAATTTTTAGTAGTGATCACGAAATAACGTTAGAATCGCTCTATCTCGCTTCTAAGTGGTTTAAAAATCAATTTAAAGTTTTCAAAGTCAAAATTCAAAATTTAAAAAAAAAAAAATGGTTTTTCATGAATTTTTAGTAGTGATCACGAAATAACGTTAGAATCGCTCTATCTCGCTTCTAAGTGGTTTAAAAATCAATTTAAAGTTTTCAAAGTCAAAATTCAAAATATAAAAAAAAAAAAATTGGTTTTTGAAATTTTTAGTAGTGATCACGAAATAACGTTAGAATCGCTCTATCTCGCTTCTAAGTGGCTTAAAAATCAATTTAAAGTTTTCAAAGTCAAAATTCAAAATATAAAAAAAAAAAATTGGTTTTTGAAATTTTTAGTAGTGATCACGAAATAACGTTAGAATCGCTCTATCTCGCTTCTAAGTGGTTTAAAAATCAATTTAAAGTTTTCAAAGTCAAAATTCAAAATTTAAAAAAAAAAAAATGGTTTTTCATGAATTTTTAGTAGTGATCACGAAATAACGTTAGAATCGCTCTATCTCGCTTCTAAGTGGTTGAAAAATCAATTTAAAGTTTTCAAAGTCAAAATTCAAAATTTTGAAAAAAAAATTGTTTTTTCATGAATTTTTAGTAGTGATCACGAAATAACGTTAGAATCGCTCTATCTCGCTTCTAAGTGGTTTAAAAATCAATTTAAAGTTTTCAAAGTCAAAATTCAAAATTTAAAAAAAAAAAAATGGTTTTTCATGAATTTTTAGTAGTGATCACGAAATAACGTTAGAATCGCTCTATCTCGCTTCTAAGTGGTTTAAAAATCAATTTAAAATTTTCAAAGTCAAAATTCAAAATTTTGAAAAAAAAATTGTTTTTTCATGAATTTTTAGTAGTGATCACGAAATAACGTTAGAATCGCTCTATCTCGCTTCTAAGTGGTTTAAAAATCAATTTAAAGTTTTCAAAGTCAAAATTCAAAATTTTTAAAAAAAAATTGTTTTTTAATGAATTTTTAATAGTGATCACGAAATAACGTTAAAAATTGGTTTTTCATGAATTTTTAGTAGTGATCACGAAATAACGTTAGAATCGCTCTATCTCGCTTCTAAGTGGTTTAAAAATCAATTTAAAGTTTTCAAAGTCGAAATTCAAAATATTAAAAAAAAAAAAAAAAATTGGTTTTTCATGAATTTTTAGTAGTGATCACGAAATAACGTTAGAATCGCTCTATCTCGCTTCTAAGTGGTTTAAAAATCAATTTAAAGTTTACAAAGTCAAAATTCAAAATTTTGAAAAAAAAATTGTTTTTTCATGAATTTTTAGTAGTGATCACGAAATAACGTTAGAATCGCTCTATCTCGCTTCTAAGTGGTTTAAAAATCAATTTAAAGTTTTCAAAGTCAAATTTGAAAAAAAAAATTGGTTTTTCATGAATTTTTAGTAGTGATCACGAAATAACGTTAGAATCGCTCTATCTCGCTTCTAAGTGGTTAAAAAATCAATTTAAAGTTTTCAAAGTCAAAATTCAAAATATAAAAAAAAAAAAATTGGTTTTTCATGAATTTTTAGTAGTGATCACGAAATAACGTTAGAATCGCTCTATCTCGCTTCTAAGTGGTTTAAAAATCAATTTAAAGTTTTCAAAGTCAAAATTCAAAATTTAAAAAAAAAAAAATGGTTTTTCATGAATTTTTAGTAGTGATCACGAAATAACGTTAGAATCGCTCTATCTCGCTTCTAAGTGGTTTAAAAATCAATTTAAAGTTTTCAAAGTCAAAATTCAAAATATAAAAAAAAAAAAATTGGTTTTTGAAATTTTTAGTAGTGATCACGAAATAACGTTAGAATCGCTCTATCTCGCTTCTAAGTGGCTTAAAAATCAATTTAAAGTTTTCAAAGTCAAAATTCAAAATTTTGAAAAAAAAAATTGGTTTTTCATGAATTTTTAGTAGTGATCACGAAATAACGTTAGAATCGCTCTATCTCGCTTCTAAGTGGTTTAAAAATCAATTTAAAGTTTTCAAAGTCAAAATTAGTGATCACGAAAAATCAATTTAAAGTTTTCAAAGTCAAAATTCAAAATTTAAAAAAAAAAAAATGGTTTTTCTTGAATTTTTAGTAGTGATCACGAAATAACGTTACAATCGCTCTATCTCGCTTCTAAGTGGTTTAAAAATCAATTTAAAGTTTTCAAAGTCAAAATTTAAAATATAAAAAAAAAAAATTGGGTTTTGAAATTTTTAGTAGTGATCACGAAATAACGTTAGAATCGCTCTATCTCGCTTCTAAGTGGTTTAAAAATCAATTTAAAGTTTTCAAAGTCAAAATTCAAAATTTTGAAAAAAAAATTGTTTTTTCATGAATTTTTAGTAGTGATCACGAAATAACGTTAGAATCGCTCTATCTCGCTTCTAAGTGGTTTAAAAATCAATTTAAAGTTTTCAAAGTCAAATTTGAAAAAAAAAATTGGTTTTTCATGAATTTTTAGTAGTGATCACGAAATAACGTTAGAATCGCTCTATCTCGCTTCTAAGTGGTTTAAAAATCAATTTAAAGTTTTCAAAGTCAAAATTCAAAATTTAAAAAAAAAAAAATTGGTTTTTCATGAATTTTTGGTAGTGATCACGAAATAACGTTACAATCGCTCTATCTCGCTTCTAAGTGGTTGAAAAATCAATTTAAAGTTTTCAAAGTCAAAATTCAAAATTTTGAAAAAAAAATTGTTTAACGAAATAACGTTAGAATCGCTCTATCTCGCTTCTAAGTGGTTTAAAAATCAATTTAAAGTTTTAAAAATTCAAAATTTTGAAAAAAAAAATTGGTTTTTCATGAATTTTTAGTAGTGATCACGAAATAACGTTAGAATCGCTCTATCTCGCTTCTAAGTGGTTTAAAAATCAATTTAAAGTTTTTCAAAATTCAAAATATAAAAAAAAAAAATTGGTTTTCGAAATTTTTAGTAGTGATCACGAAATAACGTTAGAATCGCTCTATCTCGCTTCTAAGTGGTTTAAAAATCAATTTAAAGTTTTCAAAGTCAAAATTCAAAATTTAAAAAAAAAAAAATGGTTTTTCTTGAATTTTTAGTAGTGATCACGAAATAACGTTACAATCGCTCTATCTCGCTTCTAAGTGGTTTAAAAATCAATTTAAAGTTTTCAAAGTCCAAATTCAAAATATAAAAAAAAAAAAATTGGTTTTTGAAATTTTTAGTAGTGATCACGAAATAACGTTAGAATCGCTCTATCTCGCTTCTAAGTGGTTTAAAAATCAATTTAAAGTTTTCAAAGTCAAAGTTCAAAATATAAAAAAAAAAAAATTGGTTTTTGAAATTTTTAGTAGTGATCACGAAATAACGTTAGAATCGCTCTATCTCGCTTCTAAGTGGTTGAAAAATCAATTTAAAGTTTTCAAAGTCAAAATTCAAAATATAAAAAAAAAAAAATTGGTTTTTCATGAATTTTTAGTAGTGATCACGAAATAACGTTAGAATCGCTCTATCTCGCTTCTAAGTGGTTTAAAAATCAATTTAAAGTTTTCAAAGTCAAAGTTCAAAATATAAAAAAAAAAAAATTGGTTTTTGAAATTTTTAGTAGTGATCACGAAATAACGTTAGAATTGCTCTATCTCGCTTCTAAGTGGTTGAAAAATCAATTTAAAGTTTTCAAAGTCCAAATTCAAAATATAAAAAAAAAAAAATTGGTTTTCGAAATTTTTAGTAGTGATCACGAAATAACGTTAGAATCGCTCTATCTCGCTTCTAAGTGGTTTAAAAATCAATTTAAAGTTTTCAAAGTCAAAATTCAAAATTTAAAAAAAAAAAAATGGTTTTTCTTGAATTTTTAGTAGTGATCACGAAATAACGTTACAATCGCTCTATCTCGCTTCTAAGTGGTTTAAAAATCAATTTAAAGTTTTCAAAGTCCAAATTCAAAATATAAAAAAAAAAAAATTGGTTTTTGAAATTTTTAGTAGTGATCACGAAATAACGTTACAATCGCTCTATCTCGCTTCTAAGTGGTTTAAAAATCAATTTAAAGTTTTCAAAGTCCAAATTCAAAATATAAAAAAAAAAAAATTGGTTTTTGAAATTTTTAGTAGTGATCACGAAATAACGTTAGAATCGCTCTATCTCGCTTCTAAGTGGTTTAAAAATCAATTTAAAGTTTTCAAAGTCAAAGTTCAAAATATAAAAAAAAAAAAATTGGTTTTTGAAATTTTTAGTAGTGATCACGAAATAACGTTAGAATCGCTCTATCTCGCTTCTAAGTGGTTGAAAAATCAATTTAAAGTTTTCAAAGTCAAAATTCAAAATATAAAAAAAAAAAAATTGGTTTTTCATGAATTTTTAGTAGTGATCACGAAATAACGTTAGAATCGCTCTATCTCGCTTCTAAGTGGTTTAAAAATCAATTTAAAGTTTTCAAAGTCAAAATTCAAAATTTAAAAAAAAAAAAATGGTTTTTCATGAATTTTTAGTAGTGATCACGAAATAACGTTAGAATCGCTCTATCTCGCTTCTAAGTGGTTTAAAAATCAATTTAAAGTTTTCAAAGTCAAAATTCAAAATTTTGAAAAAAAAATTGTTTTTTCATGAATTTTTAGTAGTGATCACGAAATAACGTTAGAATCGCTCTATCTCGCTTCTAAGTGGTTTAAAAATCAATTTAAAGTTTTCAAAGTCAAAATTCAAAATTTAAAAAAAAAAAAATTGGTTTTTGAAATTTTTAGTAGTGATCACGAAATAACGTTAGAATCGCTCTATCTCGCTTCTAAGTGGTTTAAAAATCAATTTAAAGTTTTCAAAGTCAAAATTCAAAATTTAAAAAAAAAAAAATGGTTTTTCATGAATTTTTAGTAGTGATCACGAAATAACGTTAGAATCGCTCTATCTCGCTTCTAAGTGGTTTAAAAATCAATTTAAAGTTTTCAAAGTCAAAATTCAAAATTTTGAAAAAATTGTTTTTTCATGAATTTTTAGTAGTGCTCACGAAATAACGTTAGAATCTCTCTATCTCGCTTCTAAGTGGTTTAAAAATCAATTTAAAGTTTTCAAAGTCAAAATTCAAAATTTTGAAAAAATTGTTTTTTCATGAATTTTTAGTAGTGCTCACGAAATAACGTTAGAATCTCTCTATCTCGCTTCTAAGTGGTTTAAAAATCAATTTAAAGTTTTCAAAGTCAAAATTCAAAATTTTGAAAAATAAATTGGTTTGTTTGTTAAAAATTCTAAGTGGTTTAAAAATCAATTTAAAGTTTTAAAAATTCAAAATTTTGAAAAAAAAAATTGGTTTTTCATGAATTTTTAGTAGTGATCACGAAATAACGTTAGAATCGCTCTATCTCGCTTCTAAGTGGTTTAAAAATCAATTTAAAGTTTTTCAAAATTCAAAATATAAAAAAAAAAAAATTGGTTTTCGAAATTTTTAGTAGTGATCACGAAATAACGTTAGAATCGCTCTATCTCGCTTCTAAGTGGTTTAAAAATCAATTTAAAGTTTTCAAAGTCAAAATTCAAAATATAAAAAAAAAAAAATTGGTTATTGAAATTTTTAGGAGTGATCACGAAATAACGTTAGAATCGCTCTATCTCGCTTCTAAGTGGTTAAAAAATCAATTTAAAGTTTTCAAAGTCAAAATTCAAAATGTAAAAAAAAAAAAATTGGTTTTTCATGAATTTTTAGTAGTGATCACGAAATAACGTTAGAATCGCTCTATCTCGCTTCTAAGTGGTTTAAAAATCAATTTAAAGTTTTCAAAGTCAAAATTCAAAATTTAAAAAAAAAAAAATGGTTTTTCATGAATTTTTAGTAGTGATCACGAAATAACGTTAGAATCGCTCTATCTCGCTTCTAAGTGGTTTAAAAATCAATTTAAAGTTTTCAAAGTCAAAATTCAAAATATAAAAAAAAAAAAATTGGTTTTTGAAATTTTTAGTAGTGATCACGAAATAACGTTAGAATCGCTCTATCTCGCTTCTAAGTGGTTTAAAAATCAATTTAAAGTTTTCAAAGTCAAAATTCAAAATTTAAAAAAAAAAAAATGGTTTTTCATGAATTTTTAGTAGTGATCACGAAATAACGTTAGAATCGCTCTATCTCGCTTTCATGAAAAATTCATGAAAAACCATTTTTTTTTTTTTAAATTTTGAATTTTGACTTTGAAAACTTTAAATTGATTTTTAAACCACTTAGAAGCGAGATAGAGCGATTCTAACGTTATTTCGTGATCACTACTAAAAATTCATGAAAAAACAATTTTTTTTTCAAAATTTTTTTAAGTGGTTGAAAAATCAATTTAAAGTTTTCAAAGTCAAAATTCAAAATTTTGAAAAAAAAATTGTTTTTTCATGAATTTTTAGTAGTGATCACGAAATAACGTTAGAATCGCTCTATCTCGCTTCTAAGTGGTTTAAAAATCAATTTAAAGTTTTCAAAGTCAAAATTCAAAATTTAAAAAAAAAAAAATGGTTTTTCATGAATTTTTAGTAGTGATCACGAAATAACGTTAGAATCGCTCTATCTCGCTTCTAAAAATGGTTTTTCATGAATTTTTAGTAGTGATCACGAAATAACGTTAGAATCGCTCTATCTCGCTTCTAAGTGGTTGAAAAATCAATTTAAAGTTTTCAAAGTCAAAATTCAAAATTTTGAAAAAAAAATTGTTTTTTCATGAATTTGTAGTAGTGATCACGAAATAACGTTAGAATCGCTCTATCTCGCTTCTAAGTGGTTTAAAAATCAATTTAAAGTTTTCAAAGTCAAAATTCAAAATTTAAAAAAAAAAAAATGGTTTTTCATGAATTTTTAGTAGTGATCACGAAATAACGTTAGAATCGCTCTATCTCGCTTCTAAGTGGTTTAAAAATCAATTTAAAGTTTTCAAAGTCAAAATTCAAAATTTTCAAAAAAAAATTGTTTTTTCATGAATTTTTAGTAGTGATCACGAAATAACGTTAGAATCGCTCTATCTCGCTTCTAAGTGGTTTAAAAATCAATTTAAAGTTTTCAAAGTCAAAATTCAAAATTTTTAAAAAAAAATTGTTTTTTAATGAATTTTTAATAGTGATCACGAAATAACGTTAAAAATTGGTTTTTCATGAATTTTTAGTAGTGATCACGAAATAACGTTAGAATCGCTCTATCTCGCTTCTAAGTGGTTTAAAAATCAATTTAAAGTTTTCAAAGTCGAAATTCAAAATATAAAAAAAAAAAAATTGGTTTTTCATGAATTTTTAGTAGTGATCACGAAATAACGTTAGAATCGCTCTATCTCGCTTCTAAGTGGTTTAAAAATCAATTTAAAGTTTACAAAGTCAAAATTCAAAATTTTGAAAAAAAAAATGGTTTTTCATGAATTTTTAGTAGTGATCACGAAATAACGTTAGAATCGCTCTATCTCGCTTCTAAGTGGTTTAAAAATCAATTTAAAGTTTTCAAAGTCAAAATTCAAAATATAAAAAAAAAAAAATTGGTTTTTGAAATTTTTAGTAGTGATCACGAAATAACGTTAGAATCGCTCTATCTCGCTTCTAAGTGGCTTAAAAATCAATTTAAAGTTTTCAAAGTCAAAATTCAAAATTTAAAAAAAAAAAATGGTTTTTCATGAATTTTTAGTAGTGATCACGAAATAACGTTAGAATCGCTCTATCTCGCTTCTAAGTGGTTGAAAAATCAATTTAAAGTTTTCAAAGTCAAAATTCAAAATTTTGAAAAAAAAATTGTTTTTTCATGAATTTTTAGTAGTGATCACGAAATAACGTTAGAATCGCTCTATCTCGCTTCTAAGTGGTTTAAAAATCAATTTAAAGTTTTCAAAGTCAAAATTCAAAATTTAAAAAAAAAAAATGGTTTTTCATGAATTTTTAGTAGTGATCACGAAATAACGTTAGAATCGCTCTATCTCGCTTCTAAGTGGTTTAAAAATCAATTTAAAATTTTCAAAGTCAAAATTCAAAATATAAAAAAAAAAAAATTGGTTTTTGAAATTTTTAGTAGTGATCACGAAATAACGTTAGAATCGCTCTATCTCGCTTCTAAGTGGCTTAAAAATCAATTTAAAGTTTTCAAAGTCAAAATTCAAAATTTAAAAAAAAAAAATGGTTTTTCATGAATTTTTAGTTGTGATCACGAAATAACGTTAGAATCGCTCTATCTCGCTTCTAAGTGGTTGAAAAATCAATTTAAAGTTTTCAAAGTCAAAATTCAAAATTTTGAAAAAAAAATTGTTTTTTCATGAATTTTTAGTAGTGATCACGAAATAACGTTAGAATCGCTCTATCTCGCTTCTAAGTGGTTTAAAAATCAATTTAAAGTTTTCAAAGTCAAAATTCAAAATTTAAAAAAAAAAAAATGGTTTTTCATGAATTTTTAGTAGTGATCACGAAATAACGTTAGAATCGCTCTATCTCGCTTCTAAGTGGTTTAAAAATCAATTTAAAGTTTACAAAGTCAAAATTCAAAATTTAAAAAAAAAAATTTTTTTGTAGTAGTGATCACGAAATAACGTTAGAATCGCTCTATCTCGCTTCTAAGTGGTTTAAAAATCAATTTAAAGTTTTCAAAGTCAAAATTCAAAATTTTGAAAAAATTGTTTTTTCATGAATTTTTAGTAGTGCTCACGAAATAACGTTAGAATCGCTCTATCTCGCTTCTAAGTGGTTTAAAAATCAATTTAAAGTTTTCAAAGTCAAAATTCAAAATTTTGAAAAAATAAATTGGTTTTTCATGAATTTTTAGTAGTGATCACGAAATAACGTTAGAATCGCTCTATCTCGCTTCTAAGTGGTTTAAAAATCAATTTAAAGTTTTCAAAGTCAAAATTCAAAATTTTGAAAAAAAAATTTGGTTTTTCATGAATTTTTAGTAGTGATCACGAAATAACGTTAGAATCGCTCTATCTCGCTTCTAAGTGGTTTAAAAATCAATTTAAAGTTTTCAAAGTCGAAATTCAAAATATAAAAAAAAAAAAATTGGTTTTTCATGAATTTTTAGTAGTGATCACGAAATAACGTTAGAATCGCTCTATCTCGCTTCTAAGTGGTTTAAAAATCAATTTAACGTTTTCAAAGTCAAAATTAAAAATTTTGAAAAAAAAATTGTTTTTTAATGAATTTTTAATAGTGATCACGAAATAACGTTAAAAATTGGTTTTTCATGAATTTTTATTAGTGATCACGAAATCAATTTAAAAAAATTGTTTTTTCATGAATTTTTAGTAGTGATCACGAAATAACGTTAGAATCGCTCTATCTCGCTTCTAAGTGGTTTAAAAATCAATTTAAAGTTTACAAAGTCAAAATTACGTTAGAATCGCTCTATCTCGCTTCTAAGTGGTTTAAAAATCAATTTAAAATTTTCAAAGTCAAAATTCAAAATTTAAAAAAAAAAGTTTCATGAATTTTTAGTAGTGATCACGAAATAACGTTAGAATCGCTCTATCTCGCTTCTAAGTGGTTTAAAAATCAATTTAAAGTTTTCAAAGTCAAAATTCAAAATTTTGAAAAAAAAAATTGGTTTTTCATGAATTTTTAGTAGTGATCACGAAATAACGTTAGAATCGCTCTATCTCGATTCTAAGTGGTTTAAAAATCAATTTAAAGTTTTCAAAGTCAAAATTCAAAATTTTGAAAAAAAAAATGGTTTTTCATGAATTTTTAGTAGTGATCACGAAATAACGTTAGAATCGCTCTATCTCGCTTCTAAGTGGTTTAAAAATCAATTTAAAGTTTTCAAAGTCAAAATTCAAAATTTTGAAAAAAAAATTGTTTTTTCATGAATTTTTAGTAGTGCTCACGAAATAACGTTAGAATCTCTCTATCTCGCTTCTAAGTGGTTTAAAAATCAATTTAAAGTTTTCAAAGTCAAAATTCAAAATTTTGAAAAAAAAAATTGGTTTTTCATGAATTTTTAGTAGTGATCACGAAATAACGTTAGAATCGCTCTATCTCGCTTCTAAGTGGTTTAAAAATCAATTTAAAGTTTTCAAAGTCAAAATTCAAAATTTTGAAAAAAAAATTGTTTTTTAATGAATTTTTAATAGTGATCACGAAATAACGTTAAAAATTGGTTTTTCATGAATTTTTAGTAGTGATCACGAAATAACGTTAGAATCGCTCTATCTCGCTTCTAAGTGGTTTAAAAATCAATTTAAAGTTTTCAAAGTCAAAATTCAAAATTTAAAAAAAAAAGTTTCATGAATTTTTAGTAGTGATCACGAAATAACGTTAGAATCGCTCTATCTCGCTTCTAAGTGGTTTAAAAATCAATTTAAAGTTTTCAAAGTCAAAATTCAAAATTTTGAAAAAAAAAATTGGTTTTTCATGAATTTTTAGTAGTGATCACGAAATAACGTTAGAATCGCTCTATCTCGCTTCTAAGTGGTTTAAAAATCAATTTAAAGTTTTCAAAGTCGAAATTCAAAATATAAAAAAAAAAAAATTGGTTTTTCATGAATTTTTAGTAGTGATCACGAAATAACGTTAGAATCGCTCTATCTCGCTTCTAAGTGGTTTAAAAATCAATTTAAAGTTTTCAAAGTCAAAATTCAAAATTTTGAAAAAAAAATTGTTTTTACATGAATTTCTAGTAGTGATCACGAAATAACGTTAGAATCGCTCTATCTCGCTTCTAAGTGGTTTAAAAATCAATTTAAAGTTTTCAAAGTCAAAATTCAAAATATAAACAAAAAAAAATTGGTTTTTCATGAATTTTTAGTAGTGATCACGAAATAACGTTAGAATCGCTCTATCTCGCTTCTAAGTGGTTTAAAAATCAATTTAAAGTTTTCAAAGTCGAAATTCAAAATATAAAAAAAAAAAAATTGGTTTTTCATGAATTTTTAGTAGTGATCACGAAATAACGTAAGAATCGCTCTATCTCGCTTCTAAGTGGTTTAAAAATCAATTTAAAGTTTACAAAGTCAAAATTCAAAATTTAAAAAAAAAAAATTGGTTTTTCATGAATTTTTAGTAGTGATCACGAAATAACGTTAGAATCGCTCTATCGCGCTTCTAAGTGGTTTAAAAATCAATTTAAAGTTTTCAAAGTCAAAATTCAAAATTTAAAAAAAAAAAAATTGGTTTTTCATGAATTTTTAGTAGTGATCACGAAATAACGTTAAAATCGCTCTATCTCGCTTCTAAGTGGTTTAAAAATCAATTTAAAGTTTTCAAAGCCAAAATTCAAAATTTTGAAAAAAAAAAATGGTTTTCATGAATTTTTAGTAGCGATCACGAATTAACGTTAGAGTTGCTCTATCTCGCTTCTAAGTGGTTTAAAAATCAAGTTTTCAAATCAAGTTCAAAAATTCAAAATTTTGAAAAAAACAAATGGTTTTCATGAATTTTTAGTAGTGATCACGAATTAACGTTAGAATTGCTCTATCTCGCTTCTAAGTGGTTTAAAAATCAATTTAAAGTTTTCAAAGTCAAAATTCAAAATTTTGAAAAAAAAAATTGGTTTTTCATGAATTTTTAGTAGTGATCACGAAATAACGTTAGAATCGCTCTATCTCGCTTCTAAGTGGTTTAAAAATCAATTTAAAGTTTTCAAAGTCAAAATTCAAAATTTTGAAAAAAAAAATGGTTTTTCATAAATTTTTAGTAGTGATCACGAAATAACGTTAGAATCGCTCTATCTCGCTTCTAAGTGGTTTAAAAATCAATTTAAAGTTTTCAAAGTCAAAATTCAAAATATAAACAAAAAAAAATTGGTTTTTCATGAATTTTTAGTAGTGATCACGAAATAACGTTAGAATCGCTCTATCTCGCTTCTAAGTGGTTTAAAAATCAATTTAAAGTTTTCAAAGTCGAAATTCAAAATATAAAAAAAAAAAAATTGGTTTTTCATGAATTTTTAGTAGTGATCACGAAATAACGTAAGAATCGCTCTATCTCGCTTCTAAGTGGTTTAAAAATCAATTTAAAGTTTACAAAGTCAAAATTCAAAATTTAAAAAAAAAAAAATTGGTTTTTCATGAATTTTTAGTAGTGATCACGAAATAACGTTAGAATCGCTCTATCTCGCTTCTAAGTGGTTTAAAAATTAATTTAAAGTTTTCAAAGTCAAAATTCAAAATTTAAAAAAAAAAAAATTGGTTTTTCATGAATTTTTAGTAGTGATCACGAAATAACGTTAAAATCGCTCTATCTCGCTTCTAAGTGGTTTAAAAATCAATTTAAAGTTTTCAAAGTCAAAATTCAAAATTTTGAAAAAAAAATTGTTTTTTCATGAATTTTTAGTAGTGATCACGAAATAACGTTAGAATCGCTCTATCTCGCTTCTAAGTGGTTTAAAAATCAATTTAAAGTTTTCAAAGTCAAAATTCAAAATTTAAAAAAAAAATTGTTTTTTGATTAATTTTTAGTAGTGATCACGAAATAACGTTAGAATCGCTCTATCTCGCTTCTAAGTGGTTTAAAAATCAATTTAAAGTTTTCAAAGTCAAAATTCAAAATTTTGAAAAAAAAATTGTTTTTTCATGAATTTTTAGTAGTGATCACGAAATAACGTTAGAATCGCTCTATCTCGCTTCTAAGTGGTTTAAAAATCAATTTAAAGTTTTCAAAGTCAAAATTCAAAATTTTGAAAAAATAAATTGGTTTTTCATGAATATTTAGTAGTGATCACGAAATAACGTTAGAATCGCTCTATCTCGCTTCTAAGTGGTTTAAAAATCAATTTAAAGTTTTCAAAGTCAAAATTCAAAATTTTGAAAAAAAAATTGGTTTTTCATGAATTTTTAGTAGTGATCACGAAATAACGTTAGAATCGCTCTATCTCGCTTCTAAGTGGTTTAAAAATCAATTTAAAGTTTTCAAAGTCAAAATTCAAAATTAGAATTGCTCTATCTCGCTTCTAAGTGGTTTAAAAATCAAATTAAAGTTTTCAAAGCCAAAATTCAAAATTTTGAAAAAAAAAAATGGTTTTCATGAATTTTTGTAGTGATCACGAATTAACGTTAGAGTTGCTCTATCTCGCTTCTAAGTGGTTTAAAAATCAAGTTTTCAAATCAAGTTCAAAAATTCAAAATTTTGAAAAAAACAAATGGTTTTCATGAATTTTTAGTAGTGATCACGAAATAACGTTAGAATTGCTCTATCTCGCTTCTAAGTGGTTTAAAAATCAATTTAAAGTTTTCAAAGTCAAAATTCAAAATTAGAATTGCTCTATCTCGCTTCTAAGTGGTTTAAAAATCAAATTAAAGTTTTCAAAGCCAAAATTCAAAATTTTAAAAAAAAAAAAATTGTTTTCATGAATTTTTTGTAGTGATCACGAATTAACGTTAGAATTGCTCTATCTCGCTTCTAAGTGGTTTAAAAATCAATTTAAAGTTTTCAAGGACAAAAATTCAAAATTTTGCAATAAACTGGTTTTTCATGAATTTTTGGTAGTGATCACGAATTAACGTTAGAATTGTTCTATCTCGCTTCTAAGTGGTTTAAAAATCAATTTAAAGTTTTCAAAGACAAAAATTCAAAATTTTGAAAAAAAAAATGGTTTTCATGAATTTTTAGTAGTGATCACGAATTAACGTTAGAATTGCTCTATCTCGCTTCTAAGTGGTTTAAAAATCAATTCAAAGTTTTCAAAGACAAAAATTCAAAATTTTGAAAAAAAAAATGGTTATCATGAATTAGTAGTGATCACGAATTAACGTTAGAATTGCTCTATCTCGTTTCTAAGTGGTTTAAAACTCAATTTAAAGTTTTCAAAGACAAAAATTTAAAAATTTTTCAAAAAATTGGTAATCATGAATTTTTGGTAGTGATCACGAATTAACGTTAGAATTGCTCTATCTCGCTTCTAAGGGGTTTAAAAATCAATTTAAAGTTTTCAAAGACAAAAATTCAAAATTTTGAAAAAAAAAATGGTTATCATGAATTAGTAGTGATCACGAATTAACGTTAGAATTGCTCTATCTCGCTTCTAAGTGGTTTAAAACTCAATTTAAAGTTTTCAAAGACAAAAATTTAAAAATTTTGCAAAAAATTGGTTTTTCATGAATTTTTGGTAGTGATCACGAATTAACGTTAGAATTGCTCTATCCCGCTTCTAAGTGGTTTAAAAATCAATTTAAAGTTTTCAAAGACAAAAATTTAAAAATTTTGCAAAAAATTGGTTTTTCATGAATTTTTGGTAGTGATCACGAATTAACGTTAGAATTGCTCTATCTCGCTTCTAAGTGGTTTTTTTTTAAAACTCAATTTAAAGTTTTCAAAGACAAAAATTTAAAAATTTTGCAAAAAATTGGTATGTATTTTGTCTTTCAAAACTTTAAACTCGTTTTTGAAGGCTTTAGAAGCGTTTTACAGCAATTCTAGCGTTAATTCGTGATCACTACTAAAATTTCCTAAAAACCAATTTTTTTCATACTTTTTCATATATTTTGTCTTTCAAAACTTTAAACTCGTTTTTGAAGGCTTTAGAAGCGTATTACAGCAATTGTAACGTTAATTCGTGATCACTACTAAAATTTCCCAAAATCTAAATTTTTTCATACTTTTTCATATATTTTGTCTTTCAAAACTTTAAACTCGTTTTTGAAGGCTTTAGAAGCGTTTTAGAGCAATTCTAACGTTAATTTTTTAAAAGCTCATTTTTAATGCACTTAGAAGTTAGTTAGAGCAATTCTAGCGTTAATTCGTGATCACTACAATAAATACATAATTTTCATGAAAAACCCAAGTTGTTTACTTTAATCTCATTTTTAAAGCAATCAGAAGCGAGATAGAGCAATTCTAGCGTTAATTCGTGATCACAACTAAAAAAACATAATTTCCATCAAAAACCAAGTTGTTTTCTGAATTTTTTAAATTTTTGTCTTTGAAAACTTTAAACTCATTTTTAAAGCACTTAGAAGCTAGTTAGAGCAAAAAACTTAGCAAAAAAGCTATAAATATCCTTTGAACATAATATATACTTAACTTACATATTTTTATTTGTTACTACCATTTATTTCCAAAGTAATTATGCATTCTAGTCAAAGAATTTCAATGATATTAAAAAAAATATATATAATTATTCTTACTAAATAATCAATATTAGAAACAATCAATCAGACGCCAATCATACATATATCAAAGTCTCATAGCTATGTCATGAATACAAAGCCATGAATAACATCTTATGTTTAAATTGAATTAATATTATATGAATAATGAAAATAATTTCACCGCGTTTTTATAACTATTTGTGTTATTTTTTTCCTATACTTCTGTACTATAAATATTAAGATATATATATTACATAATAATAAAGTTAATGCAGAATTTTCGACCATATTACCATATATTCACCTCAAAAAAATTTTCAGGAATTTTCTGTCGTCACCAAACACTTTTATGTCTGTGCATATGTCTAAAACAATTTTTTCACTTACATATATATATGCATGTGTATGCAAGGATACCTATATACTATTTATTTCATATGGAATTTAAGTAAATAAGTATATAATATAAGAAAATAAATAATATTTTTTTGATTGAATTTAGACACGCAAAACTGAATTTTTGAATTATAAAAAAAACACCCAGCCATGAAAAGAAAATGTCCATGTTTAGTAAATAGAAACACAACAATAATGAGCAACTTATTTTGTGACGTCATTTCTATCATGTTTAAACGAACGAAGTGTTTAATTCAAGGTATATAAATTTGTATTTGTAAATCACGTGGTTTATGTTTATTCTTTAAACTTTTTTCCAAATATATAACTTAATTATTGTTAGTTTTTTTTGGGCCTGTTAAAAATCTTTTAAATTTTGATTCAAACTAGAAACTATCTATTTATAAAGAAAGGAAAACACCTTAATTTTAATTTAACCTTCATATGCTGAAATCAATTTTTATTTTTTTTTTTTGAAACTATCTTTCAAAATCGATTTTCTAATTTTGAAATTTATGACAGGAAATTTTTTCGATACACAAAAAATAAAAAATAAAATTATTTTGTCAGCACTTCAAATTATTTGAAAATTGATAGCTTTACTTATAGGAAGCGAGGATATACCGTTATATTTGTGAATAATACTATTACTTTTTAACAGAAATGAAGATATTTAAGTTAAAGAATTTAAACATGTATTTAGTAAAAATATTAAAAAACGAGGATGATTATAGTTGCCCTTGTCAACTTTTAGATACCCGTGTATACCCACTAACCGTTATTTATTTCCCTTATGCTATTATAAATATTACAAAAAAAAATACAACAATTATTATAAGTTATATATATAAGTAAATATATATAAGTTTTGCTAAAAAAAAAATAACAACAAAAAAAAAATTAAATTTTTAATTCATTATAGGTACCATAATTTTTGCTTAAAAACAAAAAAAAACCCTAAAAGTTGGTCCGGGTGATGTTCAACTTTGCCAACTAACTTGCCCTATTACTTTACCTGCCCAGTTTTAATTTTAACCTCGCAGCTTCATTAGATTCACAGTTATCGAATTGACAGCTAGGCATGGCAGCTGCCCGAAAATGGGGTCGTAACATTTTGAAATTCCATATAAGTGCTCGATTCATTATATAACTAATCGTGTATAATTTCCATCCTCGTAGTATAATTAGTTTTAAAGAAATTCATATTGGTGCAAAGAAGTTGTATGACAGCCCCCCGAAAATGGGACCGTAACATTTTGAAACTTCATATAAGTGCTCGATTCATTATATAACTAACAGTGTGTAATTTTCATCCTCGTAGTATAATCAGTTTCAAAGAAATTCATATTGATGCAAAAAAGTTGTATGGCAGCCCCCCGAAAATGGGGCCGTAACATTTTGAACTTCATATAAGTGCTTGATTCAATATAAAACTAACCGTGTGTAATTTTCGTCTTCCTGGTATAATTACTTTTGAATAAATTCATATTGGTGCAAAGAAGTTGTATGGTAGCCCCCCGAAAATGGGACCGTAACATTTTGAAACTTCATATAAGTGCTTGATTCATTATAAAACTAACCGTGTGTAATTTTCGTCTTCCTGGTATAATTACTTTTGAAGAAATTCATATTGGTTTAAATAAGTTGTGTGGCAGCTTCCCGAAACCTTGGTCTGGTCTTAACCAAAAAGAATAGGGAACCTCAAAAATGTCCAAAAAATGTTTTGTGTGAATTTCAAAACTCTAGCTCCAATTTTTCAAAATTTTTAATTCACGAATATATTAATCTTAAGCAAAATAAGCTTCATATAATCATATTCATATAATGATCATCATGATAGATAATAATCATCATATTCATAATGATTATTTCTATCAATATCAATAAGCCATTTACTTAAAAAAAATCTTTGTGTTCTTTTTTGCTTATCTTAAATAAACTACGCATCATTTAAATCATATGAAATTCTAACTCGAAATCGTTATCTAGAAAAAAAAAACAAAATTCATATAATTTCATGTTAAATACAAGATGCATAGCATTTCAAGTTTTTATATGAAAATATTGGAGTTAAAAAAGTTAGTTGTTCGAGAGCTACCCGAAGTTTTGGTCCAATCTTAACCAAAAAAAAATAGAGAACCTAGAAATTGATTGAAAAATATTTTGTGAAAATTTCAAAACTGTAGCTCTTTTAGTTTTTGAGTTATCGTGCTGACACACAGACGGACGGACGGACAGACACACATAGCTAGATCGACTCATTTTTCGATTCTGAGCCGATACGTATCCTTGACACTATATCTAGCTCGTCTAGATCGATGCGTTACAAACGGAGGAGCAATTTTAATATACCCGATGTCATATATGTATGCACGGGTATAAATATACATATGCCTTACAAGATCTATGTACACTACGTTTTTAGAATAAGATCTGTGAGTTAAGCTATGAGGAATACAGAATTAAGGTATAGGATGGATGGTGCTATAATTAAGGTATAGAATGGATGGTGCTATAATCAAAATAAACTATGGAAAAATAGGTCAAAATTTAATAAAATTATGTTGTATATTTTAAATATAATTGGGTAACACATTTTTTTTATTAAAAATATTAAATACAATTTAAGTTGAAGAGATGTTAAGTTAATGTTTAAGTTAAAATATATAATTTTGCTTGAAACTGTTATCATAAAGACATCAGATGAGTTTTAAAATGTTCTGAAAAATACAACGTCATATAAATTTCTTTTCAGTTAAAAAACCAAAAATGGAAATAGACTATCCAACCCATATCAAGTTTTTGTAATATGTTACAAGCTTCCAAATCGCACCTCGAAGCTACAAATCTTACTCTCTATTAATTATCCTTTTTCCCAGTTACATGAAAAAAGTTGTCAGAGATTCATACAAATGTTTAATTTGTTTTAAATATGGCTGCCAATAATTTCCAAAGTCCTACTACAGAAGCCTTTAAATGCAATTGTGAAAACCAGTTTTTAAATGTTAAAATTAAATTTATATAATTAAAAAAAAAATTATCTACAATATATCAAATTAGAATTTAAACCAAATATTTAACTAATTTACTTTAAAGGCTTAAAAATATTTATTATTATTTAAATAGCCATTAAAATAGTTGATTTTGCCAGTGTCCATTTTACATTTGTAATAAAAAGGGAATGTAGTGAGCTTTTAAAGTGGTTTAAGAGGTTTGATAGTGGTTAAAAAAAATTAATAAAATTTTAAAATATTTATTTTCAAATAAACAAATAAAAATTTTTAAATCTGAATGTACCAAGAAGATCGAATTTTAAAGCCACCCTTAGATAAAATTAAAAAACATGAATATTTTGAAAATTATAAGGATTTTAACATGGCTCCTATCGAAAGCTTTAATAAGATTTCGTCTAAATTTTTTCCATAGGTATGCCATATGGCCTTATATACTGTATGTCATGTTTTCAAATAATACTAATCATACTCCACTAATACTTTATTTAATTAAAAATTATAATAAATTTTCCAAAAATAAAATTATGTATTTCTTACTTTTACAACAAGTGTCGGCTAACAATAAAATGTACCTGCAAATAGTTGTTCTTAATTTATTTATTAAAACATTTTATTGTTAAATATAATTTATTATTTTACGAAATAAATTGTTGATGTAATTTTTACCGTTAAAACTTTTTTACTTCAATTTTTTCGTAAAATTAAACAACAAAACCTACAAATATACATTATTTTCAAATAAAATTCATTTAATTTCCCTAATGTATTATATTTTTTTCCAATTTGGGTGTAATAAACAATTTCCTCAATATCAAAAAAAAAACACATTAAATAGAAAATAATATAGCACTGAAAATATTACAAAATATTAAAAAATACATATAACATTTGACATATATTATAAATTGTAATGTAATCTAAATATATGCATATAGTATATAATAAATTTAATTTTTATTATTGCATACAACTAGAATTATAATATTAACTATCTATAAAATACGATTATATATAATATATATGAAGTATTTATAAATACATTATATTATAAATAAAATAACTTGTTATACACATGGATTATATTATAGTGTATACTAATATACATATATATTATACTTAATCCCATTAAGTTTATAATCTGACCTGGCCATGTTATATTTTTTTTGCAGTAATTTCTTTCAATATTATTTTTTTTTTTTTTATGTAAATATTTGATTTTAACAAATATTTTTCATATTCTAGGATTTTGATTATTGTTTATACAACATAGTAAAATAAATCTTATTTTGTTTTTATTCACAGTATTTGATAAATACAGTATAAGATATATAAAGTAACTGTATAAAATATGGAGGTCCTAAGAATACACCAAATCTAAAATCCCGTTTCATATATAAACATGTAAAATAGTCCCTAAAATAGAAAACCTCTCTTGGAGTGACCACGCATTTCCAGGGCGCAAAGGATGCGACGAAATGTTTAATATTCTTTAGTAGGTGTAACAAAAATTTTAACCCTCCAAATCTATATTTAAAACCTGTGTTCGGCTGAGACTTGAGTATAATTCTCATATACTGGCGGGAGAACACATCACATTTGGATAAGATATAAAAAAATAATTTGTTTATAATTTCAATGGTAAAACCGTCTTAGAATACTTTTTTTAGTAGGAGCTCCGCTGAAATGTAATAGCTATTTTTCCGTTCTATATCTGCTAGTCCTTGTTTGTCAGTTCTATGTATGCTAAATCCAATCCTTCCGCCATTTATACATTGTACAGCTTCTTAGAAATAGAACTCTGAAATGTAGAAACTTTTTTAAAAGTCGTACTCAATACGTACGTTCCCAATTATGATTTAGAAAAATTCAAAAATGAAGTCATTAACTAGTTCCTTCTGGTTTTCCCATTTAACCCCTGATGATATATAGGAGTGTTTTGACCTGCAGTACTATACTGCATTAATCTTCTGTAGTTTGAAATGCGTAGACAACTCCTGGAACTATTGCACCAAGCATTTATCACTATTACGACTCCGAAAAATAATATAATTATATTATATGGATATGGTAGGAAATCTTCCGAAAAAATCTTTAATCTATTGTGAGTTATAAGACTCAATTAAAAGAAAATTAATCCATAGAAACATTCATTAAATTAAAAAAAAATTATAAGATTTTAAGAAAATCTGAAATTTTAAAAAAAAAAACTAGATTTGTATATGCGAGCAATCGTATCCAACCCATAAAATTTATAAATATATATTAAATATATACATTTCATACTTGATTATATATTAAAAAATTTATAAATAAAAAAAAAATTGAGTCCTTGTTGAACTTTATGAAAGTTTTTAATTTTGCAGTTAAACTAAAATAAATATATATGAATGTAATATGTACATACATACATATATATATATATATATATATGAATGTATGATGTATAAAGGACGAAAATTAATTTTCAATCATTTTGGTTTTTTTTTTTGAACAAATCGAATAATGAATGACTCAAAAAGAAATTTGTATAAAATATTTTTTTATTATATTTTCCTGATTAAATACAAAGGAAAATCCATTTTAAAATGAGAGATTTATTCTGCATAACGTGGGCGATGACATAGTATATAAAAATGATTTTGGTCCAATTCAATAAATTTAAAAATGATTCATAACAAACATTTTTATTAAAAATTTGTGAAATATTTAAACTTTCTTTAATTTTTATTTAGAGTAAAATATTTAATAGACTTAGTTTTAGTTAAGACAGTTTAAGCAGCTCTAGTTTAAGTCACTAGACACCATTACTAAGCCCAAAGGATTTATATCATTTTCCCATATTTTAATAATAGTTTCATTAGTTTGAATTAATCATTCGTAGGTGAACTGTGAAATTTTATACGATACTTAATATATGTATTTAAATGGTACGCAGTTTCTGGCTAATGAACCTAATCATTAATAAATTTCTACGCATCATATGCGAAATATTGTGGCCGGCCAGAATAAGCAACGAAGATCCATGGAGAATTACAGGAGAAGAAGCCAAACTGAAGCTACAAAGAAAGAAAAAATGGAACTGGATAATAATAGAATACAAAAATATTAGTATTACAATATTAGTCCATGGAAAGGAAAAAGAAGACTCGGTAATTCAAATAATACCTGAAGACGCATAATTCTAAACGAATTGACCGAATGTAACCTTACACGAGAAATTTTAAAAACAGGAAACTGATATTAACAGTGCAGAAAACACTGATTTGTTTTTAATTTTGTAAAAAATTTTTTTGTTTAAATTTAAAATTTCCAAAACAAAAATTTACAATTCTTTCACTATAAATCACCTGTTTTTTACAAGTGATATTGATTTCGGTGAAAGACAAAAATAAAATCATTTAATTTATTGTTATATACTTGTATGTACTCGGGTTCACAAAAGTTAAATTAAACTCTGAACACAAAAAAAAAACCATAGATCCTGAAAAACAATAAATTTTATTTTCTCTTATTTCATACATTTTTTTTTTGAGTTTCCCTCTATTTATAAGTTCACTTTCACTCGACCACGGTTTCCTTTTACTTTTTCTATTCAATATTTTTTTTCTATATTTGAAATTGTTAGTTTTACACCTAAAGTAATGGTAAAATGTATTTTTACTGTGTTTGTCCAAAAAAGTTTGTTGAATATACACTCTTTTTATATTTAGGTTTAGTTTTTGCCAACATTTATCACATACCAGCAGTTTACAAACATATATATATATATATAACATTTATGTATGAATTGTAATAAAATAAAATTGTAAAATTGGCAAGAAATACATTAATGAATAAAATATATATTTATATACAATAACTATATGTTTATGTAAAAAAACGTATATAAAATTTGATGTATATACACATATAAATATACTCATTCTTTTCCATTTTAAAGAAAAATTAAATTTTAAAAATTAAATAAGGTTGAAAAAAAATACAGAAAAATATTTTATTTAAAAAATATTGTTTAAAATTGCATACTTTAAGGCGAATTAAATTTTAAGAAGGAAAATCAATTGAATCTTATTTTAAGACATTGACTATGTATACAAATTTATATGTGCAGTTTAACAATATATATATGTCATATATCATGTAAATAAATATATTTATAAGTGGGTATATACATATATATCTATACAGGGTGTTCGAAAATCAGAAGTCATGAAAAGTGCACAGGTGATAGAGAAGTTCATAACAAACAAAAAATTGTTCTAGAAAGGGAACGGTTTATTTCGAATGACTTCCGAAACAAAACAGCCTTCAAAGCTTTTTCGTTAACTTTTCAAAATAAACAATAATATCTTCGTCATTGTACAATATACAAGATTCGTTTAGGTGTCGGTATAGCTAGCTGGAAATATGAGCTTTAATAATCATTTCTAAACTTAATACTATCCCTCATAGTTGAAAAGTAAGTATAGAACTTCATTCTGAAAAATAATAATATTTTTTAATGTTATTTTAAACAACTGTAATATTTGCATTTTGCATTAATTTTTGCCTTTAGTAATGTACTAATTTTTACTCTAAATCAATTTAAGTCCCAATATTTTTGTAATATCTTTCGATGTTATTAAAAAAAAAATTAAAACAAAAATTACACACAATTTAAATGACAATTACACATGGTAAATTGTGGCGCAATAGGTAAATAACAGAACTCGACAAAACTTATTTTGGGACTTTATTTGAGTAAAAGTAGTAAGTACTTTGCAAAAAATGTATATAATTCGCTTCTCTTTTTTGACATGTCAATATGAATTAACAAATTCGAAGTCAAAGCTTCCATACATTGAGTCACCATATCCCCTCTTCTGTTAATAGAGTCAACTCCATTGTCAAAGAGCTACACAAAAACAAAATTTGAAGTAAATCAGAACAAAAACAAATTTACATTCTTGCATCACAGTCACCACTTAGCGGTTCGTTAGAACAAAATTGTCCGTCCAGAAACATTCATCCGATACCCATTATTTTCAAGATAATTGAATGAGCAGACCTCCGTTTTTATATATATAGAGTGTAGACGTAACATAATATATAGAATGTAAATATACACATAGTAATTAATCATTGGAGTGATTTCGCAGTCAACAAAGCATTTAAATTCTTGTTAATTAATCGTACTTTTTAATAACTTTAATTTAAGTAATTCTATTTAAAAATTATTGTATCTCACAAAAAAAAATTTATAATGAATCCAACAATTAATAGTGTTAAAAGAATTAAAAGATACACAATTAAAGAACAAAGAAACAATATACTTTAATGGGTCAATAACATTTAATAACCTTTTGTTTTTTTTTTATACGTATGAAAAACTTTATTCGTCGCATTGCGGCGAATTAGAAGAATTAATAAATATATTATGAATATAAAATAAAAGACGCCGAAAAAAAAAAAAATTAAAACAAAATAATCAAAATATAAAAAGTTATTAACTTGTATTTCCTTTACCAAGTCTACCATTTTAATTTTTATTATATATTTCCGGTTTTTTATTATTTTTGTAATTTTATTCCAATTTTAAGAATATAATTTAACAAGTTAAACTTCATTTTTATATATATATATATATGTATGAAATGTATATATATAATTTCTTTTGTTAATGAGGTTAATCAAATTTACAAAAATAACTCAATAAACCCCAAAAATAAAAAATTGTTAATTATAAAAAAACAAGTAAAGAAACAGTCAGTCGGTGCAACCGACTTAGAAATACCCTACACCTATTTGGTTCAAATTTAATGACATATCCATAAGTCATTTTAACACCATAGAAGCTGTTATTAATTTGATCGTAAGACATAGCTAACCAAATTAACTGTATAATACTAAAAACATTTTCTAATTACCCTATCTATTAAAAAATACTACAAATTCTTACTAATTTATCTATTTAAAAATATTAAAAAACAAACAAACTTGAAATAAATGAAAATATATTTATTCCAATTCAATTACAAAATGAAAAAATTCTAATTATTAAATTTTGTGATAAAAAGATAATCAAAGCATAATATATTTAATAATCCAAATTTTTAAAAATTGCAATTATTTTAAATGGTTAGTTTATATACCTAATAGAAAATCTTATAAACGCAAAATATGCAATAAATGTATTTCTAAAATACAATTAAAAATTTACACCTTTTCATATAATTCATTTAAATATAAAAATAAATTTTACATAAATGCAGCAAGTACCTTTGAACATAGCTGAACCACTACAATTAAGTCTAGATTTCGGAGACACATAGGACATAGGAAATATATTCTTTGGCTTCGAAATTAAACTCGACCACAACCAATTCCCATGGTACTTTCATTACTAGTAACCTACTGTTAAATTTCATCAAAATACCGGCATTATTTTTTGAGTTATGGTGTTTGTAAGATATATGTTTGTTAGTCCTTGAACTTTTCAAGGGTTCCAGGACCCGAAATTATGGTACGATTTCGCCCATATGCAGTCCCGTCATACTTTCAATACTAGCTAACCCTTGTACACAATTGGAACGCTCTATCTTAATTTTAAGTTACTAGTTTTATTAATTTCGATGATAAGCTTTTACACATTGGGGGGTCTAAGAGAGGTTCTAAACCACCACTCCAATTGATCCCAAATTAGGGGGGCACGCAAGAAATAGTAAAGAACACCCTTGTGGCAAATTGGAAGCTTCTACATTTGTTTCAAGTTACTATCTTTATTAATTTCGAAAATATGCTTTAAGGGTCTAAGAACTGAGTGGCTGGTCCCCGATCCACTACTCCAATGGGGCCCAAATTTTAAAGACACTTACGAAATAGGAAGGGACACCCTGATACCAAATTTGGAGGTTCTATCTTCATTGGTTTCGGAATTATGCTCGTTTGGCCTAAATTCGATCAAAAAGTTCTAAGTTCCGAACCCATTGTCCAATCCTCACCGTACGTAATCACCGCCGTAGTTTCGCTGCTAATAACCTACAGCACAAATTTCATGAAGATAGCCTCATTAGTTGTTGAGTTATCGTGATTTTCTATATATGTTCCTTAGCCCTGACATCGATTAAAAGGTCCGGAATCCGAACCGTTGGGCTGATTTCGCCCTTATATAGTCCGCGCTGTACTTATAGTACTAGTTAACCCTTGTACACAATTTGAACGGTCTATCCTAATTTTAAGTAACTATTTTTAGTAATTTCGATTATAAGCCTTTGAAACTTGGGAGGTCTGAGAGGAGTACAGAACCACCACTCCAATTGATCCCAAATTAGGGGAACACGCAAGAGATAGTAAAGAACACCCATGTGGCAAATTGGAAGCTTCTACATTTTTTCAAGTTGTTATCTTTATTAATTTTAAAGATATGCTTTAAGGCCTTCGGAAATGTGTGGCTGGTCCCCGACCCACTACTCCAATGGGACCCAAATTCACAAGACACTTAGGAAATAGGAAGGGACACCCTGATACTAAATTTGGAGGTTCTATCTTCATTGGTTTCGGAATTATGCTCGTTTGGCCTAAATTCGATCAAAAAGTTCTAGGTTCCGAACCCATGGTCCAATCCCGACCTTACGCAATTCCCGAAGTAGTTTCATTACTAGTAACCTACAGCACAACTTTGATGAAGATAGCGTCATTAGTTGTTGAGTTATCGTGATTTTTTATATTTGTTCGTTAGCCCTGAAACCGATTAAAAGGTCCAGAATCCGAACCCATGGGCCGATTTCACCCATATGCAATCCCCGCCGTACTTTCAGTCCTAGTAACCTACAGATAAAATTTCATCAAGATAGCTTCATTATTTTTTGAGTTATCGTGCCTACGGACGGACGGACATGGCTATATCGACTAAGGCGGTCACGCTGATCACAAATATATATACTTTTCCATATCTAGCTCGCTTCCTTTAGGTGGTTACAAACACCATACCAAAGTTAATATACCCCTTTACCTATTCTATAGGTGTAGGGTATAAAAAACTTATTATAACCAGTCATAATAAAAATTACAAGTCAAAAATATCGAAATTCGAATTTACTTTTAATAGTATTTGATTAGAGAAATCGATTAAATAGTGAAAAAAACACATTAATTTTATTATTACCTACCATATATCTAGGTATTGAAATTATATTTTTTATTTATTTAAATTAAATATATCCATCCATGGTTGATTTTTATATAAAATTTCAAAGTCATGCAATTTAAAACATTAAAACAAAATTATACAGTTCCATTTTTTTATGAAATTGCAAAAAAAAAATAAACGGCAATTTTTTTACAGGATGTCCAATTGCAAAATTATCACCATATCGTAACATATAGAACACTGTTCTATGGTGGAATTACACTACAACTACTTCAGTTGATTAAAAATGTAAAATGGAAGAAATTTTAATAATATAAATTGTAGAAACACCCCCTGTACCTTGCGAATCGAAAGTCGAACCTGAAGATAACCTCCAAATTTTATATTAGATATTAAATATAGCACTAAAAAATTAAAAAGTTCGACTTCAAAAACTAAGCTTCTCTGTTTTGGAACTCTTTTCTATTTTATTTCTTTTTTTATATTTCTTCGCTAATTTTATAAAACCGCGTCGACCTGGCTCTCTTTCAATTATGAATAACTCGTGTAACTAATGAAGTAAAAGATACAACAAAATTTGACACAAAAAATAATGTTGTGTGACATGTAAGCATATCGACAGAAGCTTCTTTTGAAAATATTTCTCTCCAAAGAATATAGTCTGATATCTATAAAACCTATATACGACGTAAGATGTAATATAACTCTCACCATTGGGCTGACGCATCCCAATTTTCTTTGAATTACTTCGAAAAAATTCAAAACCTTACTTTATACCGAATAGACGTTCCTGCCGCTGAATTATCGTCGAAATATTTGAGCGATTTTTCTCTTTTATAAACTTCTTATATTGGTAATGACACTTGCTTTATTAAACTGAAGTCTTTTATGCCTCCTCTTAAACAATTCCAACGTAACACCAGAGGAGCTGCAAATGCTCACTTTTACACTGTAGAAACTTCATTATTGTTTAAAACTGGTTATGGAAGTTCATTTGTTGTGAGGACTGCTAAAATATGGAATATAACATTTTATACTGCAGTTTGCAAAAGTTCAAAACGAATCCTTCCTTCCCGTAAGATTCCTATTAACATCCTATTCCCTAAATAACTAAGCCTACATATGTATAAAGGAATCCGTTCCTAAGGTTTAGTTAGCATGTAAATAAAAAACAAAATATTATTCGGAAAATTTTTCAAGTTAAATTATAATTTTCCAGATTTGTGTATTGGTATAAAGCCAATAGGTTCGTAAACCACTTTACATCATTTGATCGAATTTTCCGAAAGCAATCATAAAACTAATTATATTTTTATCCGCTGGACAAATTCTTCCAAGTACTTGAGCCTTCCTAAATATTCCAAGAAATAAGTATTTCTGTGTCAGAAAGAATTGGCATCCAAGAAACGCAACAACATTGTTTCATAATTTTACATAATTTGTTAACATGCAAAATGATTAAATGAAATCAAACCGCATATCAATTTAAAAATGATTTCATTTATTTCAAGTTTAAGTTTTTAGTAAAAGATGAGATCTAACATATAACAATAGAATTTATAAAATTCATTTTTTCTTTAGGTTAACCAAGATGTCACCTTAATTCTTGAAATTTAATATTTACTCAAATTAAGTATTTTACAATTATAGTCATCATCATCGGTATTGACCTAATTATAATTGAATCGAATCATATGTTGACATAATAATTCAAAATATGAATCATTTATAATAAGGAAAGTTTTTTGTAATTCTCAAATTACATGGTACTTGAAACCTAGACATATGGCTCCGAACAAATGTATATGTATTTATCTTTAAATATTAAATGACATGACCAAGAAAGATTGATTTAATTGAAATCCCTTTTCGATTTTTATTTCACTAATCCAATATTGAATTAAAACGAGGAAGATTATAGTTGCCCTTGTCAACTTTTAGATACCCGTGCATACCCACTATAATATGAAAAATAAACCGTTATTTATTTCTATAATGCTAGAATATATTACAAAAAATATAAAAAAGTAAAATAGTTTAAAAAAATTTAACTCATTATCCTATAATTTTTGATTAAAAAAAAAAAACAAAAAAAAAAAATCTTAATTCTTTATCCCATAATTTTTGCTTAAAAAAAACAAAAAAAAAAAAAAAAATGCCCCACTCTAAAAGTTGGTCCGAGTGATATCCAACTTTGCCAAGTAACTTGTCCTATTACTTTACCTGCCCAATTTTAATTTTAACCTCCTAGCTTTATTAGATTCAGCGTTATTGAATAGAAAACTTTGTATGGCAGCCCCCCGATAATGGGGCCGTGACATTTTGAAACTTCATATAAGTGCTCGATTCAATATATAAATAACAGTGTGTAATTTTCATCCTCATAGTATAATTAGTTTTGAAGAAATTCATATTGGTGCAAAGAAGTTGTATGGCAGCCCCCCGAAAATGAAGCCGTAACATTTTGAAATTTCATATAAGTGCTTGATTCATTATGGAACTAACCGTGTGTAATTTTCATCTTCCTGGTATTATTACTTTTGAGGAAATTCATATTGGTGTAAATAAGTTGTGTGGCAGCTCCCCGAAGCTTTGGTCTGGTTTTAACCAAAAAGAATAGGGAACCTAAAAAATGTCCAAAAAAATTTTTTGTGTAAATTTCAAAACTCTAGCTCTAATTTTTCAATTCTATCTCTTGTAATTAATTTTTAATTCACAAATACTTATATTAAAACCAAGCAAAATAAGCATCATATTATAATCATACTCATATAATGATCAGATCATCATGATCAAAAATTATCATCATATTCATAATTTTTTTTCATTTTAATTCATAAATCTCAAAGTACAAAGTCCAAATCTAAAATTTTTTTAAAAATTTTACGCATCATTTAAATCGTATGAAATCGTTACTTGAAAAATTCTTTATCTTCAAAAAACAAAAAAACAAAAAAAAAAACAAACAAAAACAAAATTCATATAAATTTATGTTATACAAGATGTGCAGATATATTTCAAATTTTTATATGAAAATATGGGAGTTAAAAAAGTTAGTTGTTCGAGAGCTACCCGAAGTTTTGGTCCGATCTTAACCAAAAAAAATAGGGAACCTAGAAATTGATTGAAAAATATTTTGTGAAAATTTCAGAACTGTAGCTCCTTTAGTTTTTGAGTTATCGTGCTGACACACGGACGGACGGACGGACGGACGGACGGACAGACACACATAGCTAGATCGACTTATTTTTCGATTCTGAGCCGATACGTACCCTTGACACTATATCTAGCTCCTCTAGATCGATGCGTTACAAACGGAGGAGCAATTTTAATATACCCGATGTCATATATGTATGCACGGGTATAATAAGCATCATATTATATTCATACTCATATAATGATCAGATCATCATGATCAAAAATTATCATCATATTCATAATTTTTTTTCATTTTAATTCATAAATCTCAAAGTACAAAGTCCAAATCTAAAATTTTTTTAAAAATTTTACGCATCATTTAAATCGTATGAAATCGTTACTTGAAAAATTCTTTATCTTCAAAAAACAAAAAAACAAAAAAAAAAACAAACAAAAACAAAATTCATATAAATTTATGTTATACAAGATGTGCAGATATATTTCAAATTTTTATATGAAAATATGGGAGTTAAAAAAGTTAGTTGTTCGAGAGCTACCCGAAGTTTTGGTCCGATCTTAACCAAAAAAAATAGGGAACCTAGAAATTGATTGAAAAATATTTTGTGAAAATTTCAGAACTGTAGCTCCTTTAGTTTTTGAGTTATCGTGCTGACACACGGACGGACGGACGGACGGACGGACGGACGGACGGACGGACGGACGGACGGACAGACACACATAGCTAGATCGACTTATTTTTCGATTCTGAGCCGATACGTACCCTTGACACTATATCTAGCTCCTCTAGATCGATGCGTTACAAACGGAGGAGCAATTTTAATATACCCGATGTCATATATGTATGCACGGGTATAAAAAATATTCTTTCTTATATTAATTCGTATTTCTTTATATTTTGGTGTTTATATATATATATATATATGTATATAGATAGTTATATTATGCCTTGATTCTTTAACATAAAGTATTTAAATTGCTTTTGCCGGTCAATGCATATTTTAAGAAGTGCTTCAACGCAATACACAAAACTATTTAATAGTAAATTCACATGTTAAAAGGAAGAAAGAATATTATACAATGTTATATGTAAGTATAAAAATATTGTAAAACGTTTAGTTAAAAAAGAAATACAAAAATAGTATATCTAAAAATAAATATATAAAATAAATATTTTATTAAATTGAAAATTATGCATTTTTTTTTTAAGACATAAAAGTCTTGTGTTAAAAAAAAACAATGTAGTAACTTCGTATTTACACTCTTAATCTAAATTTAAACTTATTTAAATGAATTAATATATTACAATTTTCTAAGTATTTACAAAATCTTAGTAAGAGTCTTTCTCCTTAAAAAGAGTCTTTCACCATTTTGTTTAAGGTTTTATAAATTGTTACCGAGAATAAACTCGAAGATCCTCAATGATTCATAATCTTTAAAGCATGAAGTTCATTTATTAAAATCAGAATCCACTGAATCGATCACTGAGTTGTTCTCTTCCCAAATCTTATCCTAACAAATACAACTTTAGTTTTTTAAGCTTAATTAGTAAGACAAAACGCAACTACCGTTTCATAAAAAAAACTTCTACTTCTTCTCCCTGACTCCATTAAAACCAACATTTTTCTAATCTCTTTAATATATCTCTCAGCTCTAAATCTGCGATATTTACATCTCCTAAATATTCAATATCTTCCTTTTCATCTATATTCAACGTCAGTTAAGTAAACTTGCTTATTTTGCCCTCATTTGAACTTACATTGCAATCTCATCCCAGTCATTATTCTGCTCAAGCAGTTCGTTGGTACTTATCCCGATGTTGTGCACCTACTTTAATTATCTATAAAAATCTCACCCTATCCGAGATTTAAGATTTCCCTTCTCCTTTTAAAGATTTCTAACTTACTCTTAAAATTATTCTCTCACTTAATTTGATTTCAATATGTATGCATACTATATATAGTAGAAACTATTTGTAAGTAGAAGAATGTAAAACATATACGAGTAGAATATTATCCTAGCTTTAAAATAAACTTTTACTTAAAACACTACAATATCTATAGTCAGAATAACTTAATCTTGAATGACTGCACCAAACTTCTAACCAACAGAATTTTAATTAAACTGAACTAATTAACTATTTATTATTAATAAAAGCTTTTAGAAAGTGGTCAATTTTAATTGAAAGGATATACCGTTACTTTTGCAAATTGACAGACACACTGACAGACATTTAAACTGAAATAACTAATTATTTTTTATTAATAAAAGTTTTTAAAAGTGTGCAATTTAAAAGAAAGGAAATACCGTTATTTTTGCTTTTTCTTTTTTTATTCGCTAGCTGTTTAGTTTTCTGTCTCTTTTTTTGGCGTTGAATGTCCTTGAACGACATTAAATATAGTTAAAGAAAAGACATTACCCATAGTTTTCTATTTTTTATAGAATTTTGTATAAAATAAAATATTAAAGAAAATTTCTTGAAACTATTTTTTTGGTGTACAGAAAAAATCATTTTTTATTACCAGTTGACTGCTGCAGAAATAATAAAAAAAACAAAAAATAATCATGAAATATGGATGACACTATTTTGATTTTTTATTGTATACATATTTATAAACAATTTTTTTCCAAAATAAATTTTAAAATTAAAATGAATTTTTTTTTATTTTTTTAATTTCAGACTCCAATCAAATCTGACCAAGAAATATTAAAAAATTCTATGCTTGAAGATGATCCAAATGGTAATTTAGCACTATCAACAGGTTGTGAAATTAGTAAAAGTCCAAGATGGGGTCCACAACATAAAGGTGCAAAAGAATTAGCAAATTTATATAGTCCTGGTAAGTAAGATAATTTAATTACAATTTTTTAAGGAATACTTTGTTGCTGCAAAAGTACATCCGATTGATACTAAACTTCGGAGCCCAGAATAAATCAATCGAATCATTTTTTCTGGTTCTTTTATTTGCTTCAGTACAAGATCTTTATGGTCTTATAGTTTAAAAAATGTTTCAATTGGTAGTCGTTAACATTTTATATATGTATCGCTCTGTGACAGAAGGGTGGATTAGAACAACCGAAACAATCCCGCCTTACGATCAAATATAATAATATTATAATAATATCATTAAATAACTAGCATTAGTATAATCCAAATTTGTAATAGTCTAGGTATAACTGAAGGTTTTAAAATATTATATTACCATTTATGATATGTGATATTGATTAATCTATATATCTATCTATAAATATAAAAGCAAATATTTGTTTGTTTGTTTGTAGCTGACCTATCACGAAAATTTGTATATAAAAGTTTTTGGGTACGACATTTATTCTGGGCTCTAACAGATCGTTAGGTTAGTGCTGTGGTGCAAGTTCTTAAACATGTTGGTTTTAATATATAAACGTGTTGCTCTTTGACAAAATAAATGACTTTATTAATGGACTTAAAATTTGTTGACCCATATCGGCATGACGATTTGTCAAGAATATGTTTTCGAAGCGAATTTCGTCCAATTTTGTAAAGTCTTGCTTTGATTGCAAAGAATACCTCCCAAAAATGTTTTTTTACCATTTGTACAATTAACCATGTGTTATTGTCATTTACACAATATGTAACTTTTGTGTTAATTTTTTGTAATAATATCAATTTCAATCTTAATTGAGAGGCGCAGCAACTAGCAGCGGGTAATAGCTGGTAAATAATTTAAATAAACATTTAAATTTCTTCGCCTCTGTAGAAATTTCGTAGATTTTCTTTAAATTTTTTATTGCAAATAATAATGAATATGATTAGAATTTTATATAGGTTTCCTGAATTATTTACTTCTTTTTCTATTAATATACTGCATTATTTTATATATGGTATATATATATACTAACTTTGAGGGTATATAAGATAAGAAAAATTGCATGACATCAGAATGATATTTTTTTAGTATCTTTTGTCCTTCAAAATAAAAAGTAAAATAAAACTATAATTAATGAATAAAACCACTTATATTTAGTTCATTTAATTAAGAAATTTTTCTCTTTTTTTTTTTTTAATTTATCAAGAACTCACTCATAAGAAAAGTAAAAAGAAAAATTAATATAAAAAATATATAAAAATAATTTCTTTAATTAAAACACTTATGAAAAAGAGTCAGTCAAATATTTATAATTTTAAAAATAAAAAAAATGTTAATGGTTTAATGTTCAATTTTTATAATTAAAAAATTTCAAGGAGAACTTTCAACGACATACTATTATTACCAATGTTTTTATTGCAACATAATTAAATTTTAATTACATTGCGTCTGGGTCAATTTAAATTAAGGTTGTTTGAATGGGTTTGGAGCTATGGTATGGATAGGTTTGGATGGAAGCTCTGGAAAATAGTTATTAGGTAGCATAACGTCTATCATTTCTTATCACATTTATCACACATCATAAAAGTATTTCGTGGTCTCTATAGACAAAAATGTATTTCTGCTAGATTAGATTGACACGATTCAATATTTTGTAATGTTGGTAACAATTAAAATTTGAGTTCTGTCAAATGAAAATTTTACCACATTTCCCAACAAACTAACACAGACATTGGGATTAAATTATTTTAAAATTGAGGTCTTCTATTATAATAAAAGAATCTGATTCAGCTTGACATGCTCGTTTTCAAAATATTGTTCTTTAACAGATAATAGAACTATTCCACTAAACAACTAGTGGAATATTCGTAGGACAGGCTTGCTTCCTAGTACTTTATAAAGGGACACCATTTTTCAAATCACAAAAATTTGTTTAGATTTATATTAGATATATACCTCGAAGTATACGTATTAAAAAATATAAAAAAAATTTTTTTGTATTTTAAAATACACTAACGTCCACGCTCACGTTTACTAAAATACAAATATATATTGTAACTGTACTTTTTTATACCCATATGACTATAGGTCAAAGGGTATAATAAATTGGTCATTACGTTTGTGACGTAGAGAAGGAGGGGATTAGATATAGGATCAATGTATGGATTGGATCAGAATCTAATATAAAAATAAATTGAATTAGCTATGTATGTCCGTCCGTCCGTCCGCACGATAACTCAAAAAAATAAAGAAGCTAGGGTTTTGAAATTTTCGCAAATTCGTTTTTATGCAATAGCCGTCATCGCTATGGAAATCCAGCCATTTTGGTCCACGGGTTCGGGTACCTGCCCTACAAATTCTTTTTTTATATGAGCCTATTGAAACTGGGTGTCTGCAATTTTGCCAAAATTAGTTAGTGTTATGGCCACAGTTTCTTCAAAATTTGTTTGGTCTACTGCAGTGGGTTCGAGTAGCTGCCATACAACTCCTTCTTTTATATGAGCATTACTCTACACCTAATGAAGCTACATGTTTTACATTTTGGCAAAAGTAATTAACCGGAAGATATAATGTTTATATATATTACGGTCATACGAATGAGTCATGAGTGTAAGAGTATATTCTGTATGTATAACTAATGTGCTTAACTTAGTACTTCTAATTAAAAGCTATTTATTACAAATCCAAAAATCGAGGTGGATTTTAACTGTAATAATCATACTTACAATATTCTCTATGTCTGTTAATTTGTGTCTTAAATCCCGGAAATCGAATATCGTTTAACCAAAAATATTTCTAGCAAATTTAATTTAAATGACATCTAATTAGTTTTTTTTTATTTGTTATAGGTAAACGAATTCAGGAAATAGTTTGTGTTGCTACATGTATCACATTAATGATATTAGATTTATTATGTATGATAAAACATTTCCATTTAGAAAAAATTAGTCTTGCTTTTATAGCAGCTTTTTTTGGTATATTAACAGCAGATTTTGGTTCTGGTTTAGTACATTGGGCTGCAGATACATGGGGTTCTGTAGAATTACCAATTATAGGAAAGGTAACAATAACACTAAAAAATCTCTATTTATATATTTAATTTGTTTTTTTGATTTTGTGGTATAGAATTTTTTACGACCTTTTCGTGAACATCATATAGATCCAACATCAATAACAAGGCATGATTTTATTGAAACAAATGGTGATAATTTTGCAGTAACAATACCAATATTAGCTTTATTAGCTTATAACTTTTTAACAAAAACTCAAACCGAAATACAACATGAATTCGCTTGGATTTGTTATTTATTTTTATGCTCAATATTTGTAGCAATGACTAATCAAGTGAGTTTTTATTAACATATTACTTTTTATATTATTTAATAATAATTATTATTACGTCAACAAGAAAATTTTATTTGTCATCAGAAGTAAGAAAAAAACAACATTATAACATATATATATGTAGATATAATTGATTAACTTAAATTTAATATCCAAATATAACTTTTTAATTTCTTTTTTATTACTATTATTACAAAAGATTCATAAATGGTCTCACACATATTGGGATTTGCCAAGGTGGGTTCTATTTTTACAAAATCATCATGTAATATTACCACGTAAACATCATAGAATTCATCATGTGGCACCACATGAAACATATTTTTGTATGACAACTGGATGGTTAAATTGGCCTCTAGAGAAAATTAGGTATATTTTTTAAATATATATTATATTGGTATATTTTTTTGGGAAAACTTTTTTAAATTTAAAATGTTATTATCACTTTTACTGGGATTTTAAAACGGGCCACTCAAACTTATATAGTTTCCATAAAATATTTTCTCTTCTACCTGCTATCCGATGGATTTCCGATTTTTTTTTTATATTCTTTCCGATGGATTGTGCTATTTTTTACAAATAATAAATAATATTAGCACATTTCAATTTTTGTAAATACTATACCTATGTAATTTCCACTCTATCTGCCGGTTGTTTACAAAAAGTATAAGTCATTTATAATAAAGAAATTAAATTTTTACCACGGATAGATATCCAAAAAATAATAAATTCATTGATCAACTTTTTTCTCTAACCCTACACGTTAACGAGCAGCAACACTCGAAATTTGGAAAGCCCTTATTTTAAATTTATGTTCTTTAAATTGTATTTTCAAAACAAATTATGTAAAAATATTTATCGAAAATTGAACGATTAAACCTTACTATTTATCAATTGATAATAAAATATTGACATTTTGTTATACTTAAAGTGGGCCAATAATTCCGAATTTTTCCGAATCGGTTTTTAAAAATAACATTATTTAAGTTTCATTGAGCTCCTAACAATTAATGAGAAGAAAAGCAAAGAACCGAATTTCATCTTGTGGAATTTGAAAAATTATAACTAAATAATTTGGCATTTCGTAGTACAACCTCAAGTATTTAATGACAGGAGTTAATATTAATAATTGTTTTTTTAATGCACTACAATTATATTTTTTCTTTTTCTTTATTTCTAATCTAGATTTTGGCCTGCATTAGAAGCATGTATAGAATATATAACTGGGCATAAACCAAGAGCTGATGATCTAAAATGGGCTAGTAAAATGGAATAGCAACAAAAAATTACACAAAACATTAAAAAAATTATAAACAAAACAGAACAAAAATTATTTTTACAAAGCTCAAACTTCATTCTATTATAATTTTTTTATTTTTTAATATTACCTACTTTTATAAAATTTTTTCAGCCTAAACTCAACACAAATTTACAATAAAAGAATTAAAAAAAAAATATATATACAAAACAACAAACACTTTTATAAAAAAAACATTAATATATTAATTAATATTATTTTGGTTGTACATTTATTACCTCAATTGTGATTATTAATACTACAAAGAAAAAGCAAAAACAAAAAAAATTAATATAATAATTTAATTAATTAATAATTTTTAATTAAATTCAATAAATAAATTTTTTTACTTTTAATTAAATTATATAAATATTAAAATTTAATAAGTTTCATTAAAAAAAAAAACAGAAGTGCAATTTATAGAAAGAAAATAAATATTAAACTTAGTATAACAGTATAAAAGTATAACACATTAAAAATAAAATGAATATAATAGTTTTTATAAAAACTTTAACTCATACAAAACCAAAAAGAATATTAGGCTTGTTTATTAGTGTTCAGAACAGGACTAAACGGAACAGTACAGGGTAGCAAACAATCAAACGTCAAACACTTTACGACTACCTTTAGAACAACCTTTCTACATTTTCAGTTTTCAAAATTGACAAATAATTGCTTTTATCTGTTTTATTAAATTTCTATATTTTTATTTTTTGTTGTTTAAATTTTTTAATTTTTATAAAAATGTTAAATGTTTTAAAATTTATTTTATAAAATTATTTACTTAAAATTCTCTATCTCCATTTTACTTCAAAAACAAATAAAAATTTATAAACAATTGTCAAAATAAAAAAAAAAACAACATAAAAAAAAGTTGTCGAAAACGGATCTGAAAAAAAGTAGAACAGAAAAGTGCAACTTAGAACAGGTGAAAACAACTAATCCACACAAAAGTAAAACACTTTCGAACAAAAAGAACACTGTTCTACAACTAATGAAAGTCAAAACATGCATTTTTCTGTTTTAGATCGTTCTAACTATAATCCTAGAACTCACTAATAAACACACATATTTTCAAAGTAAAAATGTCAAAAGCGATTTATTCTAATTTTCAAAAGTATTATTATAAATAATTATTAATAAATGCAATATGTTTCGTACTAATTAATTAAATGTTTAAATAATTATTATGCTTTATTTTAATCTCTAATTATTTTTAACCTAATTGCACAAAAATTTCTTATTTTTATTTGATTCATTATTTTTTATAACTTGTAGATTGCAGTTACAACGATTCGTAATTTAACTGTATGTATTTTCATTTTGACAAATTGAACAATGAGAAAATTTTTAGTAAATTATGTTTTATATACAATGACTACTAAATTGTTAACTAGCACCGTACAGTTTACGGTCTTTTGTACAAATCCGTTAATTAACCCGTTGCAGGCTGCTTCATAAGAAAATATTATTTTTCTATGTTTTCCTCAGTAAATAACGGTTCAAATAATTATCTTTAAATTTTGTGTACTACTTACCTCTAGTCAATGCCGTGTTGACTGAAATATTACCTAAAATTTATTAACCCCTTTCGGGATGATGGTTTTCAAAAAGTTACAAAACTAACAGAACTAATCGTATCAAAATGATATCTACATTAATATCCGTTAACACAATAGAAAACTTTTACTACCGCAATGAAAAATGTACAGTATAAAACTCTGATTTTTAGATTAAATCGTGGAGTTAAATATTAAAATTTGAAAACAGAGCTTATTCACTAAAAACTTTAAAAGTACCATAGGGAAATTTAATTAAAACGTACAATACAATATTACGAATCATTATAATTGCAGCCTAAAAAACATATTACGAAATGTTAATTTGTTATATATAGTTGTTATATATAAATATATGTATAAATTGTTATATATGTAAAATTTGTTTTCTGTAATAATTAATATTTATAAGCTTTATAAACTTTTTTAAATATAATTTTAAATGATTCTTATAGATAACTGAGTCGTTGAACTTTAGTTTTTTTATAAAATATTTAAATTATATATATACATATGAAATCACTGTAAAAAAATAAAATTAAAATTTTATTTAAATTTGTTAGATGTGTATTGTATTCTTAACACTTTGTGTTAAAACTGACCAAAAAAAAAATTAAATTAAATTTATCATATTTTTAATATATAATTGAAAAAAAAAAAAAAAATAAATAAATTTTGTAGTTGGGAAAACAAATAATAACTACAAAATTATAAATTAAAAAAAAAAATTAAAAATTATTTCCATCCACAAGATGGAGTTGAATTGTTATAAAATTAAATTAGTAAAAGAAATGAAAATTTACTTTAATGCTTTTAGTGGCCTTAAAATAAAAGAAAATGAAATTAGAACTTCAAATATTAACATTTTTTATAACTTAATAAAAATATAGGATAATGGAAGTTGAAATTTCTGCTTTAAACTAATCATATAATTAGAATTTCGATTTATTTTGTTTTTTTTTTTTTTAATTTTGTTGGTTTTTATAACAAATTAATCATATTGAAAACATAATTAACCCAAAAATTATTATCAAAGTTGTAAAAGAGCGAACTCAAATGAAAAGCTCAACTTAAACTTAACTCTAAAGATGAGCTAGTTCATACTTTGAGTTAGATACATAAACTTAACTCAAACTCTACTCAAAAGTTTAGTCAACACATACTTTGAGCTATATACATAAGCTCAACACACAATTTACTCAAACTCAACCCAAAATTTTAGTTACCTCTTACTATGAGCTATTTACATAAGCTCAACTCAAGCTCTACTCTAAAGTTAGGCTGTATATATAAGCTCACACGTGGGGCTAACTTAAATTAGCTAGATTGGCTACCTCACCGTTTGAGCTTTACACATAAACTCACAAAACTCAAATTTTAGTGCGACTTTCTCTATTAAAATATTTATAATATGTAAAATAAAATTTGAAATTAAACCTCAACTTTTTTATATAACTGAAGGTATAAATTTACTCAAACTTTAATTGTAGCTCAAATTGTAGCTTAGCTAAAATGTGTTGAGTTGAGTTCAAATTTGAGAATTTTACAACTTTGCTTATTCTGAGGTTGTATAACTTATTATTCTTAAATAAAAAACAAACCTCTTAACAAAAAAAAATAGCAAATATGGACAATCCAAAATTAATAAATATAAATAAAAATTCTTTTAAATAAAAAAAAAATATATAATTTAATATTTTACATTTCTTCCATCAAAAAAAATCTAAAAATAAAACAATATTACCTTTTTTAATTTTTTTTTTAAAACACTTGCAGTTTTCTAGTACAACCATTTTTAGCATTTTAATATTAATATTAACATATATATATTCATATTAAAATTAGTAATAATTAAAATCAAATTGAGTGAATTTAAAATGTTTTAAATAATTTAATTTAATTTGATAAAATCTTTTGAAATAAAAAAATTTTAAAACTCCATTCTCATTTATATTTGACTTATACCAATCAAAAATTCATTTGATATGTATGACATATTTTAAGATGACAGATGATGTTTATGTTGAAAAAATAATAATGTATCGAATGTGACATTTTACAACATATTACAATAGTGGGCGACTTCGTAAATGTCGTAAAAAAAAAACTTCAACCTGATACAATTTGAAAGTAACACAATGTAAAATTTTCTGAACACATTGTGTCGAAAATACAATGTATTTTGTTTACAACTCCGATTGCGTCAAAATGAAATTTCAAAAATTTTAACAATTGTGACAAAAAAATTAAGCATCACACAAAAATTAAAAATTTACTTACTTTTCTTCCATGGCTTTTTTCTTTTTTAAATTAGGGACTTCACCACCACAAAAATAAAATTCAACTGACCAAAATTCAAATTAAAACTTCAAAATTCAAATAACTTTTAATTTTTTTATTTGTGTATCCAAAAAATTTTCGATACTCAATTTAACAACACGCGTCGTGAAAATGGGTCGCGAATACAATATAAAATAATTTACGATCATGAGACAATTTTTGAAGTTTACATTTGCGATCATGCGACATTGAATTCACGACGTCGCAAACACATTTACGATGTCAGGGAGTGTTTACAGGGTCAGTGCTCTTGTTGATGATATATGGTTCTTCCTAAAAAAGAAACTGAATTATTTTACAGTTACGAACTTTATTAACACTATTATGTACCGTATCGAATCTTTTCCACTTGAAATTATTTCATAGCGCCTTGCTAGTTATCTATTAGCTAGTTAATATAGGTTAAAAATAATAATTAAATATTTAATTATGCTAAAATAAATAAATAACTTAATATTTAATAAAATTAATTTAATAATCATAAAAATTAAATTTTTTTTAAATAACTTAAATATTTTAAGACAGTTCAATTCAATTCATTCTCAATTTGAAAATAATTAATCAATTTTAATATGAAAAAAATATTTTTTTAAAAAAAAAACTTCATTCAAAAAACTTTCTACTAAAAACTAAAAATTAAAACAAAAAAAATATTTTGTAAGTTATAAAATAGAATTGTAATTTATATTTTATATTCCGTATAAAAAAAAAAAAAATTAAATTAAAAAACTAAAAAACAAACAAAAGAAACAAATTAACTTAAAACAAACTTAGCTTTTTTATTAAACTGAAAAAAAAATTTTATTAAATTTGTAAAAAAATAAAAAATACAAAAAATACTTAAATAAAAATATTTAAGGAACAAAAAATCTTATTAATATTATTATAAGAATATTTAAAAAAAATACAAGTATATACAATATAAATATATATAAAAATTATAATAATTGTTTTCACAGAGTTAAGCAATCAAAAAAAAATATGTTAGGAATTTTTTTAGCTTTAAATGCAAAAATATAAAAATTAAAAATAAAAACAAAAAAAAAAAAATTAAATGATAATAAATAAAAAATAAGAAAATAATATTTGCACTGTAATTATTTAAAAAGTGTTTTATTTAAAAATTCTTCATATGTTATTCCTTGCCGTCGTAAGCTAATACATATATGTAAATCTATACAACTTGAGTTGCGAGTTGCGCTCAACTCAAGCTCAACTCAAAATTTGAGTTGCCGTAAGTTTTAGTCATCCCGACTTCTGAGCTTATGTGCTAAAAAAAACTATTCAACTACGTTAAATACAAAAGATCATATTCCTAGAAAAAATTCCATTATCCAGAGTCCATTACCCAGAAATTAAAAAGATTGAACAGAGAGCTTAGAAAAATTAGTTAATTTGCAAAGATTGTCAGAACCTGGTTGTCAGAATCTGGTTTGAAAACACTCGATAGCGCCCTATATAAATGTGTCCACCTACTTGAAGTAGTCACTGCTTCACCTACGTATGGTTTTTATAAACAAAAACTTAACATACAGAAAATTAAAAAAGAATGCCCAAATTTTGTAAATCATGTATCTTAGAGACCCAAAATGTTTTAATGAAGACAATATTTAAAAAAACGAGGAAGAGTGTGGTAGAGTAGACTGTGTCAACTCTGGGATACCCGTATGACCGTAATATAACCATTATATTATTCGGCTAATTACTTTTGGCAAAATTTCAAACATACAGCTTTATTAGGTGTAGTGCAATGCCCATATAAAATAAGGAGTTGTATGGCAGCTACTCGAACCCTCTGCAATAGACCAACTAAATTTTGCAGTAACTTTGGGGTTTACACTAAACTATTTTGGGCAAAATTTCAGACACCCAGCTTCAATAGGTATAGAGTAATGCGAATATAAAAAAGAAGTTGTATGGCAGCTACCCGAACAACGGACCAAAATGGCTGGATTTAAATAGCGATGACGGCTATTGCAAAAACACGAATTTGCGAAAATTTCAAGATTTTAGCTGCTTTAGCTTTTGAGTTATCATGCGGACGGGCGGACATACATAACTAAATCAATTTATTTTTCGATTCTGATCCGATCCAAACACTTGAGTCTATATCTCTATACCCCCCCCCCCTTCTTCTCTGCGTCACAAATTTAATGGCAAATTTATTATACCCTTTGACTATATAGTCATACGGGTATAACAATGTAAGCGATTTGAAATCTATATGACAAACATAAAAATTAGATACGGAACTTAATACGAAACCTACATTATAATTAAAATATAACTAAGCAAATATAAGAACAAAAACAAACACACTTAAAAGGGAAAGATTGGTAAAGCTTCCACATTCTCTATATATTCCAGTATGTTAGTCTTTTATATTCTATCCAGTCATAATTGCTTTTAAAATTTTACAAAAACTGGATATGAGCTTCGGGTGGCAGTCAGGCGAAATATAGAAGGTCTTTTTAGTATTGCAACATAATCAATGAATTAAGATAAGCCTCCAAATATTCTTTTTAAATAAATTTCTTAAAACGCTGGTGCAGTAGTTCAAAAGTTAGCATTTCTAAGGAAGTAGATTAAGGTATTATTTACATATTTTGAGGTCTTATTTCTCTTTAAGATAAAATATCGAGGATTTCACCTACATTCACAATGTTTGTAAAATATATTGTAGTGTATTTAAAGAGTTAATTTAATACTTTATAATTAATATATAACTATTCCCAATCCTCCTCAAAAATAGTTTAAAAATTTTAGATAAAAAGAGAATTAAATGTTATTTAAATAATGGTTATATCATAACAGAATTTTATTTTACTAAAATTTAAACTTTTCCCTTTAGTCAATTATGAATGTGTAAAAATATACATCTATATATATAAAAGCGAAAGTTTGTTTGTATGTTTGTTTGTTTGTTTGTATGTTACGAATAGACTCCTAAACTGCTCAGCCGATTCTCATGAAAATTTGTAAAATTTTGGGTTTTTGGGTACGGAAAGAAATCGTGAGCCAAAAATTTTGCTCTAACGGACCGCCAAATTGAGGCTGTGGTGCAAGTATTTAAACTTTTTTGTTCTAAAATGAAAACGGTTTGACCAATTGGCTTCAAATTTTGTATAATTGATGGTTCTGAGAATTGAGTTTACACTATTAGCAGTTTTGGAATTGGTTAACCCTGTCGGTCCGACGGTTGGCCAAAAAAAACTTTGGGTCCAAGTTTTGTCCGATTTTACGAAATACTGCTTTGGCTAAAAAGAAAGCCGCAAAAAAAATTTTGTTTAGTTCCATTAACCCATTGCGGCACAACAACTCTTTATAGGTTTATTGGTTACTTTACTTTAAATTAGAAACGGTTTGACCGGTTGACTCCAAATTTTGTATGCTTGAAGCACCTTGAAAATGGAGTTGAGTCTGTCAACAGGCTTGATGTTTGGTAACACATGTCGGTCCTACGATTAGGCAAAAAAACCTTTTTGGAAGTAAATTACGTCCAATTTTGGAAAGTAGTTAGTACTGTTTTAAATACTACAAAGTTTCAAAAATTACTAGAATAATCCTAGAAAAATCGTTTTAAAAAAATTTCTTTCATACATTTTAAAATTAACATTTACACCATGTGTAATTTTTGTGTTAACTTTTTGCAGTAACATCAACTTCGATTAAACCTCCATTGAGAGGCGCAGCAACGCACACCCGGTATTAGCTAGTATACAATAAGAATTATACATGAATTATATACCATAAAATGTGGGACATCAATAACATTTCCATATTATATTTAATTACTTTTGTATTTTGTTTTTTAATCCGTTTGTAACGTAATTTCAATTCCATTTTTATGCATTACATTTGTAATACTAATATATAAATAAATAATTGTGAATTTGATGAAATACGTTTGAGTAGAATACATTTTGAGATTTAATTTGTTATCTATGTGCAAATTGACAAATTATTAACTTTTACATACACGGAATATTAAACTTACTAGATTGTATATTTTTGTAATAAATATATAAGTTTTGGAAGTATATATATTTAATATATACAATACAAATACATTTTTTTTTCTTTACATATCCTCTAGAGAGCATTGGGCATCCATTAAGCCTTTCCTTCTATTTCTATTTTGTGTTATAGCCTTTACTTGTGACCATGTTTTGTATATTTTCTCAATCTCTTTTAATATTGTTTCACCAATTCCGAGGTTTGCCTACGTTTTTTCTTCCTTTGTTTCCTCTACCTTGCTTACCAATCTAGAGCTTCTCTGGCTATTATATTTTCTGGTAACCTGTTTATGTGCCTGATCCATCTATATTTTTTGCTACTAACTTGTATTTCAATTGGAACTTCCCGGCAAATACTCCAGAGTTGACTGTTGGATATTCTATTTGGCGAGAATATCCGACATATTACTCGAAGACATTAATTTATGAACAACTTTAGCTTATTACTAAGTTTGTTAGTGGTTACCAAGGTTTCCTTGCCGTATAACAGAACTGATTTAACACAGGCGTTAAAAGTCCTCAGTATTTTTTGAGATCTGATAGGGTTCCCAGATATTTCTCAATCTTCAAAATACAATTCTTGCTTGGCCTAGTCTGTTATCAATATCTTTTATAGTTCCCCCATCTGTGTATTATATAATGTGAGTTATGTACATATTTTTGAATGAGCTGTAGCTTGGGAATTTGATTTGAATTTCTTAACTTCTGGCTTTTATTCGCTTTAAAATAAAAATAAAATTTATTTACAAATTTTATAACTTGCAACAGACAAACTTAATATTTTTTTTACTAAGTTCAGCATTTTTTTCTTTTAAAATATATTTTGCCCATTTCAATTCTACCAAAATGTACCTCTTAATTAAATTAAACTTATAAAATTGCAAACTATGCTAAAAATAAAAGTAAAAGTTCAGGTATTTTTTTTCAGTTTCATTATCAACGTAGTCTAGAAACGAATAAATTTTTTAAATTTGTTATTTTTAAATGGCAAGTGATTTTTATAATTTAAATAGTCGTGGAACGTCAAACGGTAAAAATGACTTTGAAAATAACGGCGGTCATTCGGAAAATGAAATCGAATCACATCAAGAATCAATCAATAATTATATAAAACCATTTTTTACAAAAAAACAATTTGAAATATCAAAATCTGAGCAAAATTTTCAATTTCATCAACAACATATTTCTACAACAACATCAATAAAAAAAACAATGGGACCACAAGGTGGAAATTCAATTGAACCAGCAAAATTATCTAAAGAAGATTCTGAAAGATTTGAGAATATATTTCAAAATTTTTTACGTAAAAAAGCAAATGCAATACAACAGCAACAGCAACAGTACCAACAACAAACACAACAATCCCAACAAAATCATCGAATTAATAATCATAATGAACAAAATGTACAAAAAAATGATGATAAAACCAATTTGCCCGAAATTGTTTTAACTTCAGTTGATAATACACCAGAAACAAGTAGTATTGAACCAACTAGTAGTAGTAAAAAAGATTCTTCGAGTCAATCATCAAGTAAATCAAATTCAGATGTTGTTGAAACAACCACATTACAAACAGGTGATTATGAATTTTATAATGGTTTAAGTGCTGCTATGGCTGCAGAACTTAATTTTGAACGTAAATTAAGTTCAAGTTCATCGGCATCAAATAGAAGTCGTAATTCTAGAAAATCATCAATATCAAATGCAACAGCAATTACCGTTAAAGCTATGGATATATCAAAAAATTTTAATAGTATTTCATTGAATCCAAATCAAATATCTGCACCCAGTAATGTTGGAAATAATATTAATAACGGTGAAAATCTAACAAATCATACAGCAACAAATTTACCACCAAAAGAAATTATTGAACAACATATACCACCACACTTAAAATGTCAAATATGTCGTCAAATATTTAAAGATCCGAGGACATTATTCTGTTTACATTCATTTTGTTTTCAATGTTTGGTTAATGAAAATTATGGTCAAGATGCTAGTATACCATTTTGGTCACATCCAACTGCAGAACAATCAAAAACACCAATTGAATGGAATAATTGTAAGTTTAGTTATATTTTTTTATGTAACAGACAGTTTAATACATGATTCAGTTGAATGTTCCGCCTTTAGAGAGTTATCACTAACTGATTGAGTCATCATTTATAAGTATAAGGAGGTTACTAATACGAGGATAGAATGTTTCGTTTTGCTATTCTATTGGTCGGCTCGTAGAATCACATTGCCTAGAAGAGCTACTAATTCTTGATTAAACTTGGTTTATTTTTTATAATTTATAAGAAATTTTTCTTTGAATATCTCCTGTGAGTTATAAGAATCAATCAAAAATTTTCTTCCGCAAAAATCATTGAATTAGGGTTAAATCAATTTGATTAAAAAAAATATTTAAAAATCAAACTTTTAAACTTTTACTAATATTAGCCATAAATAAAAAGAAGTTCCAATTAATTACTTACTGGTAAAACCACTGTTTAAAGTCTGCCTTTTAGTGTTACATTAGTAATACTATTACCAAGTTTAGATAATGAGATAATGTCTTCTAGCATTTGCGTAATAGGATTAAACACCCTGTAATATGTCGATTTGTTTGCCATACTGGAGACTGAAGAATTCTACAACTCTTTAATTGCTCAGATTATTCCTAAATCTGATATATCTGTTCACAATAATATTGAGAGACGAGTGAAATAAATATCTGCCACTATATTGCGTGACTGTAGAGAAGTGAGAGATTAAGCCGAAAATGTCTAGCTTCATAATATTGAAAATGAATTGGATTAGCCCACAGTAGGTTGTGTAAGATGAATTTTTTAAAATTTCCTTTGAACTGCGATACAATGTGGGAAATACTAATATCACGATACGAACACCAAGCTTGATTTGAATATTCAAAAAATTTGTTAGAACATTGGTAATAAAATAATGTTTTCAGATATTGGCCTAAATGTAGTGTAAGTAACGCATATCATTTGAATTTAATTTTTTCATTTAAATTTCGATTTTACATTTTAATTTCAATTATTTCTGTCAGTTATTGTCTCTCTTTTTCCATTCTTAATCCGATTATTTCTTAAAATTTATATATACGTATAGGTACCTATAAATAAATGAAAAATTGAAAAATTAAAATTTAGAACTCATTTTCTTTATACAATGATAAAATTATGATAATTTTTTATTATTTTTTTTTTTTTAAATATGGCTTATTTTCCACAAATATAGTATCGTAACATTTTGTTTTTTTTTTTTAATTTTAATTTTAAAAGCTTCATAACAATGACAAATAAAAACAAATTTTGATGTAAAATAAAAAAAGTTAAATTTTTCAACACTTATAAATATTAATATCATTAGATTACTTTTGAAATGTATAATAGTTTTCTTTTTTTTTATTAATTAATAAATTAAAAAAAAACTTATATTTTAACAAATAGTATTATTAAAAAGATTATAACATTTGTTGTACGTTAGTTGATTTTTTTCTTTAATTTTAATATAATTATTTGCCCAATGTGCTGTCAAATGTAAATATTTTGTTGGTTTACCAGGTAAATAATTCATATAATTTGGTTTAACGGTAGCCTCTTCAATTTGTGTACCTTCACGCCAATTATTATAGCTAGCAATACTAATAAATTGTGGATTTTGTGCTATTGCTGTACTCCATGCGAATCCATAATACTAAAATTAAGAAAAAAAAAAAAAATGAGTACTTGTACTTATAAAAAATTTCAAAAAAATTAAAAGAGCCTTTGACACATTCATCAAAGTACAATTGTAATTGTCAAGTATTATTGTCAATAATAAAATATGAAAATTATACAGTTATATAATTTTAATGAATATTGACTTGACAGTATTTTGTCTAAATATTTGTTTTAAAAATATTTTATATAGTGACAGTAGTATAGTTATTATACAGCAAAGGTCGTACTCCACACCACTAGAAAAAGTACAAATATATCGAAACACATGCGAGTTAATAAGATGGAAGAACGAATGTTCTCCGAAGAAAAGTTGCTGCTGTTTCAAAATAAAATACATTGAATGAAAAAACAAGTGATAAAAAAAAAAACTAGTGTTTTAAAAAAAGCACATTTCCAAAATTTCACAATGTTTCATACTGAGTATTTGGATAATATATATAAATATATATATACAAATATAAGTTAATAATTGTTATAGTTTTTCAAAATTAAATTTTTAATTTTTAAATCCAAATAGCCCTTGAATGGGAAAATTGAGGCATTTTCTAATTCTCGCATTGCCCGCGTCTTTCCCCGTTCTAAATTTTTAGCATCAAAGAATTAAATTGTGATTTCAACGAATTTTATTATATAAGTAAAAATTGTTAAAAATTAAGAGACACTTTCTTCAATTTTAAAAAAGCCCTTAAAAATTAAGAAAAACCTTTAACACATGTTAAAATACAATATTTGAGCTTCATTTTTTGCATAATACTTTAAAAAAAAATTTGGACAAGTACACCGGCATCACAAAAAAAGATTCCTTAAATTGCTCATACTAATTTCTAAGAATCGTATTTCTCTCAATATTTTAAGTTTCTAACTTAAATGGCTTAGAAGATATGAAAATTGTTCAAAAACTTAGCATTGAATTTCGCATAACAGTAACTTAAAATCCGCATGGAAACCCTATACATATTTATAAAGCTTATGAATGAAGCTACTTTTATTTCAGAATAAAAATATGCTCTCATATAGAACTTTTACAGTAACAATTCAAATATGGGACTTTTCCAGGGTTTGGGAGGTTGTAACTCTGTAATGGATGGGGCTAATAAAAAATAATTTGTTCCACGAAATTAATTTTTTTATGATATATGTATGTAGTTAAAATTTAGTTTATTATTTTAAACAGTGTAGAAGTTTTGTCGACACACAGACGAGCGGACAGAAAAAACATTTTACAAAATTTTTTGAAATTGTGCTAAAAAAATATCGACTCAATTTTTAGATTCTAATCAATGCAAAATTTTTAATTGAATAAATTTTTACTTGATGTAATTAATCCCTTTCGCGTATCTTAAAACTTTTATATTAATTTGTTTATAAGTACATATACTTACTTTTCCATTACTACGATCCTTTTCAAAACCACCATGTCTTGGTATTTTTTTTTGCATATAACCAGGCCCAACAGTTGGTATAAATATCATATTGTTAAGTTTTGCATAACGTGACAAAAAACTCCAATTTTTCCATGTTGATGCATAAAATGCTCCATTACTTGGCATTTTTGAATAAAAACCATCAAAACATAATTTCTTAACAATATCAGTATGTTCTTTGAATCTAAAAAAAAAAAAACAACATATATTAAATAATAAATATTTAATTAATTAATTCATTATATAGTCATAATTATTGATTAAAAAAAAAAAAAAATTCACTTACCTTATATGAGCAATTAATATTATATCATTATGATCATAATTATTATTATCATTAATTAAATCATTACCAATATTTAAATTAATTAAATTTTTTAAACATTGTGTTGGTTTATTATCAGGTATTTGTAATTTATATGCATCAATAACATATATTAATGGTATATATTTATTTTTTTTAATTGAATATACTTTATATATAGCATTTTTATTAAAATATTGTTTTAATGTTAATAATATTTCATTTAAATATTCAACAGTTCGATTACGATTAACATTTATTTCAAATGTTATTGATATATTATATTTTGGCACTAATTTAAATAATTTATCTAATAATTTAATACGTATTGTATTTGCTGAATTTAATTCAATAACTAATACACCAATACCAGCATTACGTATACTATTTAAATGTTCACGTAATATACGATTATCTTGTTTATAGGGACCACGAAATGGATAATATGCAGTATCTAATATTGATTTATTTAAATTATTTAAACGTTTATTTGAATTTTTAATATTATTATTATTATTATTATTATTAGTTGAAGATGAATAAGAAAATGATGATATATTATTAATATTTGTATTTATATCAGAAGATTCAAGATTATTTTGTTGCTGTTGTTGCGGTTGTTGTTGTTGTTGTCCAACTGCAACTGAAGCAGTTATTGTATTTGTTATTATATCTTCTTTATACCATGATACTGGTAAATTATAAAATATATGTATATGTTGAGTATTCTTTTTTAATTCAATTATTTCATTTTCATTATCATTATTATTATTATTATTATTATTTGAATTTGTATTTTTAATTTCAGTTAAATATTTTATTTTATCTTGTATTATTCTTTGTTTTACTTCAAATTCATTATATTTTTCTGGTATTATTGGTATTTTTTTTATTTTTTCTTTATTTCCATCTTGTTGCTGTTGTTGTTGTTGTTGCAATTGGTATTGTGATGGTTGTTCAATATCATTGTCATAATTTTGTTGATTTTTTTTTATAAGAACATTATGTTGAAATTGTATTATATCATTATTATTTGATGATGATGAAAATATTGATGATGAAGATGCAGATGCAGATGAAAATTGTGTTAATTTTGAATTAATAGTAACATGTTCAGCAATTGGTTTATCAAATTTTAAAAATATTAATGTTAATATAATCAATATTAAATTAATCAATAATAAAAATATTTTAAATTTTTTCTGATTTATCACATATTTTCTTAATATCATGATGATAATTTCAATTCTAGTTTATTATTTGGCATTATTTTTTAATTATCAAAATATAATTAAAACAAAAACCTTTAATTTATTTTCATTTTTTTTTTTTTTATATAATTTTCCAATTTCTAAAAACTTATGACAAAAAAATTTTAAAGAATTTTCCAATGATAAACTGTAATCAACAATGGCGGGATTGATTTACGAAAAAATAAATGAAGAAAAATGAAAAAACAAAGGTTAAGAAAAGCTTATTTTGAAATTTTGTGTGTGGAACCTAAAGCGCATGTTAAAATTTTATTCAGAAGAAAACATAGGTATATACCTAAAATGTGCATACAATGTATTTTCAAAGCTTCGTCATTGTTTTTTTTTTTTACATTTATTTTGAAAGTTGTAAAATTTTTTTGTTGTATTCAAATTCGCTTTCATTTCAAATATTGAAAAAAAAACATGTGCTTTCATTAAGAAATTTTTTAATATATAAAGTTATGTAGGTATAATACTTATGTACATTAAATTTTATATAAACAAATTTCATATGTATATACTGTATAAAGTCATGTGTATATAAAGTATATAAGAAATTTAATACAAATATTAACATAAAAATTAAGAATTAGCATAAGCGTGCAAAAGTCATCAAAAATTTTTTTATTTTTATTATTTTTTTTTTTTTATATATTTAATATTAAATAAAAAAAAGTTTTTTATTTTATGTTTTATTTTGTTCTCCATTCGAGTCAATTTTTAATAATAATTTGTCCATAAAAGTTAAATAAAGCTTTTAATATCATGTAATAATAAAATTGAGTATATATATGTTTATATTATTTATAATATAGAATATAGATTGATAAAAAGTATAGAACTTATACCTATTTAACTATTTGATTCCCTTACTATACATTAATAATAACTGTAAAACTGTGGTTTGTACTTTGTGCCATAAATTTTATTCCCTTTGTATAATACGGTTTTTTTGTAACAATTTATTGGCGCCAAAAAAACTGCCATATAGTATGAAAAGTTTTTTTTATATTTATGGATATGTATAAAAATGTTTATACACCTTGTTATATATATGTATTAAAGTTAAAGCTGGTTAAATATTTAAAAAAAAAAAATGTATGGTGAAAAAAAATCACAGAAAAGTCTTTAATAATAATGTTACTTTTACGTATGGTTCATAAGATTTAATTGTTTTAATAGGCACACTGCTTCATTCAGTGTTTTATTCAGTTCAGTAATTTTAATCAGTGTCAGAAAAGCTGACAACTCTTTATTTTTTGATAAGAGACAGTAGAAATTTTATGCAACTCCCATTGAAATTGTGGGTACTGTACGAATTTGGAAACGTACTTAGAATTGATCTTAATGAATACCACATACAATTTAAACATTATATAGTATTAGAGGCCTTATGACAAGTAGAAATATATTAGATTTTTAATAGATGCAATTCTATTTTTGTTTATATTGTAATATTTTGTATTAGAGTTATATGGTATTAGAGCTATATCTGTGAGTTATATTATTCAATTAAATTATTTGTTTATATTTTACATTTATTTATATTATTATATTAATGTAATTTTATTAAAGATATATAATTATTAAGTTATTGAAATTTAAGAACTCTATGGCGAATGGTAACTGAGTCAAGTCGAAAACAAAATAAAAGTTTTTTCAGTTTCAATTGGGACTCGATTTCGGGATCCCTGTTTGAAAGATCGGCTCTCTTACCACTGTGCCATTCAGCTGTAAAACGTATTATTGAATATATTAAATATTAAAAAAAACGTTATTAACCTTTTAATACAAATAAATAAATAAAATATAAATTAGTTTCTAGGCGAATGTAATTACACATGTTTAAATGCCAACACCAGCATTCTCCTTTTTTGACTTTAAAAAAAAAAACGATTTGGAGTGTTTCGTACATCGAACCGTATTGTACTCTTCAGTATGTAATACTATTATTGAACTACCTAGACACCTTCAAATAAATTTCATCTAAAAAGTATACTTTACATTAAAACTTATAAACATTATCTGTGAGTTGTAAAAAATATAGATCGAAAATTTTCAAATTATTTTAGTAACCATTGTTACCAACAAAAAAAAAAGAAAAATTCATAATTTATATGAATTATGAAATTTGGAGAACCTATGGGGTTTATGGATGTTATAAGCCATGACATAAAATAGGGATTATTGTAAGCTAACGGTTGGGATCTTGTGTCAGAAAGCTCTGTTTTCGAACTTGTGGAGCATATATATTTTATATATGAAATCAATAATCATAAAAACTATGTTATACACAACTTCAATTTGAATAAATTCAAAGTAAGAAAAACATCTGTACCTATATCTACAACATTATATAATTTTTGTTTTGTATTTAAATAATGTGACAACCTTTTTAGTTCAATAACCTTCATTAAATAGTTATTATTTTTAGAAAAATTATTCTATAAATCATTTTTAATAACAATATTTTTGTATCTCCATTCTTCAAACCCCTTGTTATTGTTCAATTATTTAAATTTTTGAAAGAAAATTTATGCGCATTTTAAATATGAAAAATTTTGGGTTTTATGAATTAATTAATTGCATATCTATAGGGGTATTAATTTATTTTACTTATTATATTTTATTTAATAATATTACATATAATAAATGATCCTGCAATATTTTAAATCCATTGGTTACAAAAACCATTATAGATTAGGATACTGTTATTAGATAATATCAACACTATTTATTATATTATACTTTGTATTATATTTGATCATAAGGAGGAATTGTAAGGGTGAATTACTTTTTTCAGTAATTTTCCTTGACAACAAACCAAGGGAGTTTCGGGATCAAACCCGTTTTCCCTCAAATGATATCCCAGGTACTTAATCATTGCACTACCAAAGCCGCGAGAGGTATTTATTTTTAAGAGTTATGAATTAATTGCATACCTATAGGGGTATTTAAATATTTAGATTTTAAACAGGCCTCTAACCAGTTTCCTAAAAATTAAATTGATATAATATTATTCACATTTTAATTTTATACTTAAAAATTTATCAAAAATTTAATGAAACATTTGTTCATATAAATTTTTCCACAGCACAATCAAATTTTAATGGTAGTTTTAAATCACCTTCATTCATTTCTGGTGTAAATGAATCCGAATATGAATTATCAAAATTTAATCATCAGGAGAATCGTTCATCATATGCAACAAATAGTGTAAAATTTAATAGAAAATATTCAACAAAAGAAAAAACAATTAAGTATAATTAATTTAAATATAAAATAAATTTAATGTTGTATTAAATATAAAATGTTATATTATTTCCAAAAAAAATTATAGAGGAGCAGGTGGAGGAGGCGGAACAAATAGCACTAAACCTGAACGAGTTCAATATATTGTATGTTCTGTATGTCAATTTTGTACCGAAATTCCAATTGGTGGTATTAGAAATTTACCACAAAATTTCATTTTAAGTAGAAAAATTGAAGAAATTTTATTACAAATTGGTAATGAAACTATATCAAATATTTGGTGCAGTTTATGCTACGAGGAAATGCCAGTAAGAGCTACCCAAAACAATTTTTAATATATCATTGTAAAATAACTTAATTTTTTGATTATATTTAAGGCTATGTATCATTGTTTGAATTGTATTACAAACTTGTGCAGGTACAATATGATTTTATAATCTGTGATTAAATTTAAATTATATATATATATAATTTTTATGGTACAGTTTTTGTAAAGAAGCTCATGAAAGACAAAAATCAACAGCATCTCATACAATACAGAATTTATTGGAGTTACGTAAAATATCAAAAGAAAAATCTCCAATAGATGTTGCTAAATTTAATATAATGTGTTCTCTACATCCCGGATTTGAATTGAAACTTTTTTGTAATAATTGTCAACAGGTTAATTCTAATATACTTAAATTTATATAAATAATTATTAGAATTAAAATTTCTATAATTTTTTTTAGCTAATTTGTAATGATTGTTCAATTCTTCTACATAAAAATCATAAAATTGATCCGGGTTATAAAGTTATTAAAGTTTATACGAAACTTTTAAAAGAAACTGCGGATAAAACTAAACCATTATGTGAATATACTGATCAATCAATATCAAAATTAGCTGGAATTTCACGTAAAATTAATGAAAGATGCAATCAAATTCAAAATGATGTAGATAACTTTTTGGCAGCTTATTTTGAAGCATTAGAAGTACATCGACGTACACTGTTGCAACAAATTGCAAAAGCAAGAGAAACAAAAATGCAAATGATACTTGAACAACAACTTGAAATGGGTAAATTTAAAGATTTGATACATTAAAAAAATATAAAGTTTTTTTTGAAAATTAAAACTTTTACAGAGAAGAGATCTTCGGAAGCAAAAGCTGCAGTAGAATTTAGTCAAGAGTTACTAGATAAAGGTACATATGGGGAAATTTTATCTTTTATGAATATTCTATTAAGACGTCTTGATTTTTGTCAAAAATACAAGCCACCACTCGATACAAAAATATCAGATTCATTACATTTTCTATCGGATATTCGAGCACCGTCCACGAAAGCCCAGAATGATATACCATTGTATGGAATTATTACAACTCAAACAGTTGAACCACAATTTTGTACTATAGAAACAGAAGGTTCTAATTTCTATTTTTTATTTTAAAAATCGTTTTTGAAATATTTATTTTTGGAAATTTATACTTGTATCATATTTCAGGACATTCCAATTTAAGAGTTCACAAACAAGTTGATTTGGTTTTATTATCTAGAGATGGTGATGCAGTGCCTTTGTGTCACGGTGGATTATTAATAGATTGTCAACTTAAATACAAAGATAATCCATCAAAACCATTAGAGGTTCAAGTCAGTGATAAACGTGATGGAACTTATATATTAAGTTTTATTCCAGAATATCCTGGAATTTTACTTTTATCAGTTATGATCAAAAACAAACCAATAAAGGTAATTGTAGAACAATAATTCGATGTACCATAAATGTTAACTTTAATTTATTAAAATTAAATTTACTAAATATTAAAATTGTATTTATAGGAAAGTCCATTTACTTTGCAAGCTAGAACTCTTAGACCACATTCTGGTATATTTCATTGCTGTACATTTTGTTCAAGTAAAGGCTCAAAGACAGCATCTTGTGCATGTGGTGGTATTATGAATGGTGGTTATAAAGGTTGTGGTCATGGTCATACTGGTCATCCAGGAAGAAGGCATTGGTCCTGTTGCGCCAGCACTGCAGAAAATTCCGAATGTATAACGGCTAATCAGTTTTAAATATACATAAAATACTAAATGTATTGAAGTTGTTATATTAACTCATAAATTAAAGTTATAATTTATATTATGACTTTTGTGTTTCAATTCAATTATTATTTTAATGAAGGTGTAAGAGTTTGAACGCTGGGAATGGGTTAAGGTTTGAAGTTAAAAAAATAGAGGACTTTTCTAGTTATTAAATTGGCTATATCGACAAAATATTACTCACCATTTCTTCATCTCTTTAATTGAAAACCGAACAGAGAGAGCTCAAAAGTTTAATTACGCCAACTGCTATAATAAAGCGCTTTATTCTAGCGATATTGAGCGGCTAATAATAAATTTATCTCTTTCAAACTTATAATTGATTCCACTTTTTATCCATTAAAAAATCATTCAAACAAAGTAGACAAAGTGCAACCCCTATCTTCTCCGCAAACTGCTTTTCTCTGATATATACATTATGTACTATAGGTATTTAACTAATGTGATTAATAAAACTATAAACTTAAGAGTTAGAATAATAATGCCTACCTATATATTTATATATGTAACCCCTGTAAAAGATTACACAATTAGTAAGTGATAGCCCTCTAAATGACCTTACAACAACTGAGCTTATATTAAGTTAATTCTCAAATATTAATAAAAATTTTTTTTAAAAGATGTTTAGTTAAAAATTTAAAGGAATTAAATAATAATATTGAACAATTAGTTTACTTACAAATACATTATGTATAATTTGTATTTATTTATTTATTTATTTACTTATTTATTTATTTATTTGTTTATTTATTTTTTTATTTATTTATTTACTTTGTTGTAATCTCCAATATTAAAAGACAGGATAATAAAAACCAACATTTAAAATTTTAATATACTTTACTTGAATTAAATTTTAATTATATATTTTTAAATTATTATATTTTAACAACTTAAAATAGTTAATTTAAATAAGCATTTCCAACCATTTACGTCAGACGCAAAAATCTACAGCACATTTTTGTAGTGAAGCCACATCCAACTTCAAAACTACAAGGCGGCGGAATGTCAAAAATTGTAGTGACAGCCAGGGTTGCCAGATAAAATTTATGAGAAGTCTTCAATTGGAATGTAAAAAGTCTTCATTTTGAAGACTTTTCCAGAGTTTATTGCACCTTAAATATTGAACTATTTTTGAATATAAAAATTTTTTTAAAAATAAAAATTTCATTTATTATTTATTTCATTAGTATAAAACAAACTAAACATAATATAAAACATAACAAAAATATAATATAAAAAAACATCATAAACAAAAAATTAACATTTTATTTTAAAAAACGAAATAAAAAACTAATTGAAAAAATTGAAAAAAATAAAAGATAAATAAATAATTTCACTGTTACATAAGTTTCACAATACATAAGTATTTATAATTTATACATTTCCAAACTAAATTTATTGAATATTTTTTCATTTGGTTTATATGAAAAACATTCAGTATTTGTTCCTTTTTAAATGTTCTTTAGTGAATAATATACCTTCTAAAGTATAGATACTTAAACGATTTCTTAACTTTGTCTTATTACAGTTCACTGCCGAAAATATTCTTTCACAAGAGGCTGATGAGTTTGGAAAAACAAGGATAAAATAGACTAGCTTTTTGATATTCGGGAAAGCAATAGCACCAGATCCTTTTTTTTTATCACAAATATTTTTCCAAAAATCTTCTATATTTATATTATTAAAATTTTCTGTGTTAAACATAGATTGAAAAGGTAAATTTATAATTTCCCTCCACTCATTATCAATTTCTTGTAAATTTTCTTCCAATTTAAGATTTGGAAAGTATTTTATATAAGTTGATATTGAAAGAGCGTTACTTGCTGTAACATTATTAGGATTTATAAAAGAAATAACTTTAAGAAGTTCATTCTTAAAATCGAATCTTTTAATTATTTCTCTTACTACATGCTCAGTTTGAAAAATCAAATTCTACAAAATTTACAAAAAAAATAGTTCAAATTAAAAATTTCCAAAGCAAAAATAAGTAGTCATTATTGATTTACATATTACAAAGATAAGCAAAAAATAAATTTTTTCAATAACAACAAAAAGTCTTCATTTTGTTGTTTTAAGTCTTCAAGTCTTCAACCAAGATGAAAAGTCTTCAAAATGAAGACTAAGTCTTCAACTTGGCAACCCTGGTGACAGCATCTAATGTATTGTTTGTTAGTAGATTAGAAAAAAAAAAGTATAAATAAAAATAAAAAACCGATTTTAATATATTAAATTAATAAATAAAAACGTTTTATCAAAATGAAAATGAAATTAATTGACCCTGTGGTACGCAGCTTTAAAGTTGCAAAAGTATTTCGAGAAAATACTGATAAAATTAATGCAATAGACTTTTCACCAAATGGAGAACATTTAATTTCTTGCAGGTACCCATTATGTTTATGATTTAGTTCTCTTAACCCAAAAAAAATATGGACATACACTTATTTAAACTTTTATTTAATTATTAATTTATAGTGAAGATGATCAGATTGTTATTTATGATTGTGAAAAAGGAACTCAATCAAGAACAGTTAATTCAAAAAAGTATGGTGTTGATCTAATACATTTCACACATGGAAATAATACAGCATTACACAGTTCAACAAAAGTAGATGATACAATACGATATTTAAGTCTTCACGACAATAAATATTTAAGATATTTTCCGGGACATACAAAAAAAGTTATATCTTTATGCATATCACCAGTTGAAGACACCTTCTTATCAGGTTCCCTTGATAAAACCTTACGATTGTGGGACTTAAGATCACCAAATTGTCAGGGCTTAATGCATTTATCTGGAAGACCTGTTGCAGCATATGATCCTGAAGGTTTAATTTTTGCAGCTGGTGTAAATTCTGAAAGTATTAAATTATATGATTTACGTTCGTTTGACAAAGGCCCATTTGTAACATTTAAATTGAATCAAGAAAAAGAATGTGATTGGACTGGATTAAAATTTTCAAGAGATGGAAAAACTATTTTAATCAGTACAAATGGTTCAATTATAAGGCTTGTTGATGCTTTTCATGGAACACCATTGCAAACTTTTGCTGGTTATCCGAATAATAAAGGCATTCCAATTGAAGCATCATTCAGTCCTGATTCACAGTTTATATTTTCTGGAAGTACAGATGGCCGAGTTCATGTTTGGAATGCAGATACTGGATTTAAGGTATGTGTTTTAAAAGGTGATCATCCTGGACCAGTACAGTGTGTACAATTCAATCCAAAATATATGATGTTAGCATCTGCTTGTACTAATATGGCGTTTTGGTTACCAACAGCGGAAGATTAAAAAAAACTTACTTTAAATTTTTTATAAATAAAATAAGAACTAAAAACAAAATCATTCAAAACTTATAATTATTTATTTTCTTTATATTTATCTACAAATACTTTTAGCTGATTAAGTAAATACTCAACATTAGTGCCATATTTACCACTAATACCTATAACTTCATCATCAATTCTATCTACTAATTTTTTAACATTTTCTTCTGAACCAGGTAAGTCTATCTTATTTGCAACTATAATTTTTGGTCTTTCAGATAGTTTTTGACTAAATTGACTTAATTCATACATTAGAGTCTTATAATGATAATGTAAGTCTTCATATGAAGCATCTAAAATAAAAACTAATATTGGACAACGTTCAGCATGTTTTAAAAATTGAATTCCAAGTCCTCTGTTTTTATGAGAGTCACGTATTAATCCTGGAAGATCTGCTACAGATATTTGTGAAAAATCTGAATAATGAACAACACCTATGTGAGGTTTTAAGGTAGTAAAAGCATATGATGCCACTTTGGGCCGGGCTCTTGTAATTGCTTGCAAAAGAGTACTTTTACCCGCATTTGGAAATCCGATAAATCCTACATCTGCCATACTTCGTAGTTCTAAATGATATTTAACTTCTTCCCCTTGTGCACCTAAAACAATTATTTACTTATCAACTTTTTAAAATTAATTATATGCTATGCATACCATATTCACAAATTTCCGGTGCTTGTTGTGTATCTGATTTGAAAAATTGATTTCCTCTACCACCAGCTCCACCTTTCGCCGCAATAAATGCTAATTTCTCCTTGTATAAATCTGCAACAACTACACCATCCTTTTTAACTATTGTGCCTAATGGAATTTTAACAAAGGCATGTTTTGCATTTTTTCCATGACAATTTTTATTTCCACCTTTCTCCCCTGAATCAGCTTTTATCAAAGAATTGACATGATTAAAATTATTTACTTCCCTACTGGCTTCGAATATTACATGACCACCATTTCCTCCATCTCCACCGTCTGGACCAGCATATTCATTTGCCCATAAAGATAAAAATGAAATACATCCATCACCTCCTTTTCCACCTATTGCATTGATATACTTTGTATCTGTAAAATATCTTGGCTAAATTATGAATTAAAATTTTGTTTTATTCATGGTTGAACTTAAGTTCTAGATTTTACCTCTTTCAATTGAGATTTAAGTTTTGTTGATCTTAATGCAACCGCTGCAGAATTCTTTCCACTTTGAGAATAATTAACACCATAACCCAAAAGTTTTATTAAAATTCTTGATGGCCTGTACATGTTTCATGCTTATTTTTTAAAAACAAAATTATAAATACAAAATACAAACAATCTCATCTGGTTTTTGTCATTATTTTTCCATTCGTTTATTTTATTACAGCAGGGGTACGAAAACAGAAAAATAAATATGAGTTCGTTTTCTTCATTTTCGTAGATATGATTTCGTTTCAGAATGCTTGTGTCCATATAGCAAGCAATTATTTTTACTCTTTTGACCGTAAAATCGAAAATTTTTGGATCACAAAACTCATTTATTATTAATTATGTTCAAAATTAGGTTGATGATCAAAAATCGTGTAGCAGTTAATAAAAGTTAACTCTACTACATTTTCTCAATCATAAATGGCAACGCTAGAAAATATTTAATTGTCAAACAAAACTTGATAAATAAGAAAAGTTATTGCTCTCACTATTTAACCTTTCTTCCTTTAACATTCGTATTTAAAACTCAGTTGCACAAGTTGAAAAGGCAGAACTTAAAAGGGTGACTAAGTTAAAAGTGCAGTTCCTCATTATTATTGTTCAAAAAAATATTCTAAATATTCAATTTATAATTTTTTTATTAATTAATAAAAACCGGTAAGTCAATTTTTATTCTTAACCAAAGATGTATAAGATCTTTATTCTTTAATAAAACTAACCAAACTTTGCTTTCGTGGCCTAAATTTCATCACATATAAAACAATTTGCATAATATATTGATCCAATTACTCAGACAGAATTTTAATTATTTTCTCTTATTAAAATATGTTTTTTATTTATTTTTAGATATGGAATCTAAAAGCGCTAAAGAAATAAGAAAACTATATATGGATTTCTTCAAAGAGAAGAAACATATATATGTTCATTCTTCATCTACAATACCACATGATGATCCAACTTTATTATTTGCAAATGCTGGTATGAATCAATTCAAACCAATATTTTTAGGAGTCGCTGACCCTAATAGTGACATGGCAAAATGGGTTCGTGTTGCAAATACTCAAAAATGTATTCGTGCTGGTGGTAAACATAATGATTTAGATGATGTTGGCAAAGATGTTTATCATCATACATTTTTCGAAATGTTGGGTAATTGGTCTTTTGGAGATTATTTTAAAAAGGAAATTTGTACTTGGGCGTGGGAATTTTTAACAGAACGTATGCAATTACCAAAAGATAGATTATATGTTACTTACTTTGGTGGACATCCGGAAGCTGGCTTAGAACCAGATTTAGAATGTAAAGAAATCTGGTTAAAATTAGGAGTTAAACCCGAACATATTTTACCAGGTAGCATGAAAGATAATTTTTGGGAAATGGGAGAAACAGGACCATGTGGTCCTTGCTCTGAATTGCATTTTGACCGTATTGGTGGACGAAGTGTTCCTGAATTAGTTAATATGGATGATCCTGATGTTTTAGAAATTTGGAATCTTGTATTTATGCAATATAATCGTGAACAAGATGGATCTCTAATGCCTTTACCAAAAAAACATATTGATTGTGGCATGGGATTTGAAAGATTAGTATCTGTAATTCAAAATAAAAGATCAAACTATGATACAGATTTATTTGTGCCGTTATTTGAAGCTATTCAAAAAGGAACAAATGCTCAACCATATCAAGGTCGTGTTGGTGCTGATGATGTTGATGGAATTGACATGGCTTATCGTGTATTAGCCGATCATATTAGAACCCTTACTATAGCATTATCTGACGGTGGAATGCCCGATAACACTGGCCGTGGCTATGTACTTAGAAGAATTTTAAGAAGAGCTATAAGGTATGTTTTAAAAAAAAAAATAAAAAGATTATTAATTTTGAATTAAATACTTTTAGATATGCAACTGAGAAGTTAAATGCAAAACCCGGTTTTTTTGCAAGTTTAGTCAATTCTGTCGTTGAATTATTAGGAGATGCTTTTCCAGAAGTAACAAAAGATCCTCAAGGAGTTATGGATGTCATTAACGAAGAAGAACAACAATTTTTGAAAACATTAACTAGAGGAAGAAATTTGTTAAATAGAACTATTGCAAAATTAGGCGATGAAAAAGTTCTTCCTGGTGATATTGCCTGGAGATTGTATGATACATATGGTTTTCCAATTGATCTTACTAGATTGATGGCAGAGGAAAAAAATTTAGAAATTAATATGGAAGAATATGAGAAAGCTAAACAAAATTCTTATATTTTATCACAAGGAAAAGGCGATAACAAAGAAAATGAAATAAATCTGGATGTACACGCATTATCTGAATTACAAGAAAAAAATATTCCAACTACAAATGACAGCTTTAAATATCAGTATAAAGCAAACTCCGATGAGAGGGATGGTTTTTATCAATGTGAAGCTTGTGATAGTAAAGTTTTATCATTACGTATTGGCAATAAATTTGTCGATGAAGTTACTTCTGGACAAAGATGTGGAATAGTGTTCGATAAAACTAATTATTATGCAGAAAGTGGAGGTCAAATTTATGACCAAGGAGTCATTGTTAAAAAGAATGATGAAGGAACCGAATTCTTCGTTGATCGAGTCTATAATCGTGGTGGATATATATTACATATTGGAATTATTGAAGGCACTTTAAAAGTAGGAGATGAAGTACATTTACAAATCGATCAAGTTCGACGTAACCTCACAATGAAAAATCATTCGGCTACTCATGCACTGAACCATTGTTTATTGCAAGTTTTAGGGAAAGATACCGAACAAAAAGGTTCATTGGTAGTTCCGGAAAAACTGCGTTTTGATTTCAATAACAAAGCTGCTTTAACGATTGAACAAGTTTCAAAAATTGAAAATCTCGCAAAAGAAATGGTTTACAAAAATGTGCCTATTTATGCAAAAGAAGCATCACTTACTGTTGCTAAAAGTATTAAAGGTTTAAGATCTGTTTTTGATGAAGTGTATCCGGATCCTGTTCGTGTAATTTCATTTGGTGTTCCTGTGGAAGAACTTGAAAAGGAACCAGAAAGTGGTCGTGGAGAAGCAACTTCTGTTGAATTTTGTGGTGGTACTCATTTACATCGCTCCGGCCATATTGTGGAATTTGTGATTAGTAGTGAAGAAGCTATTGCAAAAGGAATAAGAAGAATTGTTGCTTTAACGGGACCTGAAGCACTTAAAGCCATAAAAAAATCTGAACAATTTGCACATGAAATTAATACTTTAAAACAATCAATCGATAATGATAAATCTGGAAGTTCAACAAAAGAACATGTTAAAAACATTGTTGAGTTGATTGATAACATTTCTCAAGCTCAAATTTCTTATGTTAAAAAAGATGAGATGAGAAATAATTTGAAAAATTTAAAAAAAAATTTGGACGATAAAGAACGTGCCGCTAAAACAGCACAATCGCAAAATGTCATTGAAAAAGCTAAGGAAATCGCACAAGCTAATCTAAATGCTGATTTCTTAGTCAAAGAACTACAAGCCTTTAACAACACAAAGGCTTTAGATGCTGCTTTAAAACAGGTAAAGGCTATAAGTCCAGACACTGCAGCGATGTTTGTATCAGTCGATCCAGATTCAAAGAAAATATTTTGTCTTTCATCAGTGCCTAAATCAAAAATTGAGAAAGGTCTTAAAGCTAATGAGTGGGTGCAACATGTTTCAACCGTTATGAATGGTAAAGGTGGTGGAAAGCCGGAATCTGCCCAAGCATCAGGATCAAATTATGATAAATTAAATGAAGTCCTTAAATTAGCCGCAACATTTGCTTCTACAAAATTATCATAAATACAAAATAAAATTTAAAAACAAACTAATGTATAACATTATTTATTAGCATTTAAAAGGCTTTTTTTTTACTTTTAATGAAAACATATTTAAAAAAAAAATAAATTTTTTCCAAATTTAAAAAGTAATTATTTATTTAAATTTTCTTCAATCCAAGTTACAGCACATGCAAAATTATCTAATAGAGCTGTAGGTTGTGTTGGTATCTCAGCATCAGGAAGATATTTACCAGTTTTTACCAATATTGCCTGCATACCCACTTTCATTGCACCAGCAATATCATCATTTGCATCCTAAAAGTAAAAAAAAAAGTTATTTTAAAACTTAATTACAATTATTTTAAATATTAGTTACATCTCCTATCATAATACATTCTTCAATTTTTACTTCTGGTGGCACAGCTTTTTTAAAAAAATACTCATTAGGTTTTCCAATTACTTTTGCACTTCTACCAGTTGCATATTCTAAACCTTTAACAAAACAGCCCGGTCCTAAAGCCAAACCGTCATTTCTTTTATAATACTTTCCTTGGTGAACAGCTACAAGTGGATAACACTTATCTTTGAGTAGTATACTTTAAAGAAATACAAAAATTTTAATAAAACAAGTATACATTTTTAGAATTTCATATAAACATACTTAAATGCTTTATTTAAACATTCATAATGAAAATTTTCTGGTGCTAAACCTACTACAACTGAATCACATTCACTTTCTTCAACTTGCGCTGGAAAATCTGTTTTAGCATCATTCGACAATAAATAGAAAGGTTTAAGTTTTGATTCTTCAACAAAATCTCTTGCGGCACTTAAAGAACTAAAAAATTCATCTTTTTCAACATTGAATCCTATTTTAACTAGACGGTCAAATAATGTTTGTGAAGATTCTTTTGTGGTATTTGTTACAAATTTTACACGAATACCAGTTTCTCGTAATCTATTAAATAATATGAAATGCATTTGATGGTAGAAAAATAAAAATTTAAAATAGGTAAGGTACCTACCTCTTCAGTGCTTCTACAGAACCCGGCGTTTCGTTGTCTAAAAAAATGTAAACAAACGAAAATAAATCTCATTTCTTAACTTTTTAATTGTTTATATCACCTTCAACATGTAATGTTCCACTCAAATCTATTAATGCTGCTTTAATTACCATTTTTTCTTTTATAAATTTAGAGCTAAATCGCTTTAATAACATCAATTAAAATTTAAATAAATTAATACGACCTTTACAAGGTAAAAATAACTGTCAAAAAAAATTTTGTTTTATTTTTGTTTAGTCTTTATTTATGACAGCTAAATCAGATGTTTTTCATTAAGTACATTTCTTACAAGCGTTAAAAATATGACATGATTAAAGAGATTACTTGTCTAATTTAGCTGCATGAAATAAACAAAAACCAATTATCTTTCAGTGAAATAATAGGGGCTGTATGAAAAAAGTTTTCAAAATCATAAAAGAAAAACGTTTCCACAATTTGTTTAAAATTTTAGGAACTTTTTGCATATTGGACTTTTTTTGTTTTGATATTTGGGGATTTTCTTAAAAATTACATTTAAGGGTTGCCAAATTTGGGAAATTTTTTCCTTTATTTTAGGGAATTTTTAAAAAACTGTATTTTGGGTATTTTAATTCCTCATTTCAACAGAATCTTTGCTGACATATAAATTATTACCGAAAAGTTTTATCGAAAATATAGTGTATAGTCTTCTATAATAATTAAGGACTTAAAAACGTTTTCTACGGCCTTAAAACCTAACATTATGGTTCTCGAAAAGAAAATTCACTTATACTCCATATAACCTGAGTTTCATAACAAGGGTTAAAGGTTTTCAACGTCTTAGCAGGGAAACGCAACATCTTAAGGCTAAAGATATAGCTCACTATTCACCAAAGCCTTTCTATGATACGCTAGTGGTTAAATATACCTATTGGTTTTTTTTTATTATAACCGCTGTCAATAATACTCAAATTAATCATATATTTCTTGCATCTGAAGAGCCAAATTAATCGGCCTAACAATTTTTCTTAAAAAATGTATCAAAAAATTATTTGCGATCACAAATTTAAACTTCTAAAGTTTATTGCTTTAAAAAGTAAGATTTATATTCAAGCTCTGTTTTATGCAATTGACAAATTACTTGTTGCTGTTGTTGTTTAGAAGTGGGGAAAGCGAGTCTCCCACACACCTAGGCCTTGCGGCCCGTTTTGCACTCCTGCTCTCAGAATCGCTCGTATTTCCTACAGCGCCTCATTGAGCCATTCTAAACCCATCATAAAACTTATCAATTTGCCCTGGTCTAACTCCCTTACCGTGCTGAAGTCATCCCACTACTTTCCTCCTTTTCTAGGGTTTCACAGCATAAGACATCGAGAACCGTTTCGTCCTCCCTTCCACAGCCTCTGCATATTCCCGTAGTTGTCTTACCTATTTTAGCTGCATGGACTCTGTTTTAAAGACAAATTACTTAAGATCATTTTTATTTTAACAAATTAAAAATAACATTTTAATATTTAAAATTAAATATGTACATTATAATATCCATAACAAAGTCATTTTATTTTACGTTAATTTTTTTTAAATCCCCTTAATTAAATTTATTCGATTTTCTACATACTAATTTAATAATATACATAAAGCTGGGGGTTATTCTGTGAATTTTATACCCGATGTTCCTTTTGCAAATGGTGTTTCACCATTTGTTTGTAAATAATAATCACCAGAAATATTTGTTGGACAATCTTCTCCCATATAAACTATACAATTTGGATCATCTTCTGGTATTATTTTACCCTCTTTAAAATCATTCCATGATTTACATTTAACCGATTCAAATTTTGTTAAATGTTTATTTGAAATACTTTCAGCCCAAAACCACCAAGAACGTCGATGACTTGATAAATCTATAATTAAATAGTATTATTAGTTAAAAAATTATATTAATTAAATTAATATGAAAGTTTTAAATTTTACCATTATCAGATAACATTTTATAATTTCTTTTAGGACAACCAGGTTGTAATGTTTTACCACCGTTTGGCCAAAAATCAGCATGTCCAGTACTACAGGGTGATCCATATAACCTATTTAAAAATTTAAAAAAAATTAAATAGGTATTATTAATTAAATTTAAATAAAATACCATGCATCTGTATGAATAATATCAACAAATTTAGCATCAGTTTTACATATATGTTTTGAATAAGTATAATAAAATGGTGGGAATGCTGGATCTAAGGCAGATATTCTTGGAATAATCAATTCATTTTTAGTTCTTTCAATTATTTCACGTCCAATCATACCAGCTACTTGACTGCCTAAGGAATGTCCTACAATATGAAATTTTTCTATGTCTAAACCAATTTTAAACATTTCTAATAAAATTTTTGATAATTGTGGCCCTAACTAGAATGAGAAAAATGTTAATTTAATAATTCATGGATAAATTATAAAAAATATCAAATTACTTGTTTTGCATTTGGTACTGCATCATATAAATAATTACCATCCGCTAATTCACCCCAATCTAATATTATAATATTTATATCCGATCTACATAAATATGCTTCTGCAATCACTTGAATACTTTCAACTGTACGATTTTCTAAATAACCATGTAAATATAAAACAGTCTTTTTAGTTCTATCAAATTTTTCATGTTCTAAAATTTTAACACCATCTAGAAATTCATATTCTGCATAATCTGAAAATTTTGGACTACAAATAAAAAAAAAATAAAATTAATTAGTTAATTAAATTTGTTCAAATATTAATGGAACCGTGGTAAAAGGTCTTGTGAAATAAATTCCTCAAGATGTTATTTCTCAGTGGTAACTAAGAGATAAGATCCCGGGGTGTAATTGCATATTAAATGAGATATAAAACACCTAGGTGTTATTTATCTTTTGTATTATCCCATTGCCTGAGTCTCACCCGGGTGTTCTTTTGTAGTCGAAGTCCAAGATTGGGGGCTTAAATTCCTCCCGGGGCTTAAATTCTTATCATTTAATAACAAACGACACCCCAGTTTTCCCATATACCTTTGAAGAACAACTATTTGTAAGTAATAAAAGGTTTTAAATTAACAAAATTTTAAGAAATATATTCGAAATCAGGGTATTCCCCTTTTTTAGAATATTTATACATGTATATAGGTGAGTTTCTGATTTAAGAGATATTTTAAAGTTGGATAGAAAAACCATCAAAACGAGAATATCTACCCTATTTTATAATCTAACTGTAAGATTCCCCCAAAATATTATCTATATATGAGAATTAGCACCCCAGGGTTTAATTTATCATATTTTGATGTTTTATATTTCTCAATTTTATACTATATGAGATACAATCCCGTGAGCTTCATTTCGCAAGGCTTTATTTCATTGCTTTAATATTTACCCGTAATAATATAAGAATTTATTAAGACTCATATCTGCTGGAGCACTTATGAAACCCATTAATAATCCTATTAAATAAAAAATAATAATATTTTAATACCAATTAATTAATCAAATATAAATTATGTATACTTACTTCTTTTATTCTTTATTGCTTTATGCATCTTGTAAATTTATTTAGCTTTCTTTTACCTTAATTTATTAAAAAAAAATGTAAATATTAAATAATGTCTTGTACATATATTTTTTATATAATAAAATAAATTAAAAATTATTGAAAAGTTTTCTTAACCCTCATGATTTCAATTTGAAATTAAAACAAAAAACTATAAAATTATTTTATTCATTAATCTAGTCTAGAGTTAAGATTTAACTATACAATTTATTTAACTTAGAAACAATAATTATCATAAATCATATAATTAAATTATATTTTTTTTTTTAAATCTTAATTGATAAAGAACATCTGAATATACTAGACTATATACCTAGTTTTTTTATTATAAACCTGTTATAACATAATCGGAAGTATAATAAAATTGCCTAAAACTTGTTCGCAAAAAGACATTGTACTCTTTGCTATTTTACAAAAGATATGTTTATTATAGTTGGACTCTAGTAACAAATAGAACTCATATCTGGAATTACGTACAACTTTACGAAGTACTGAGCCCAAGACCCAAAGAAAAGGTATAAAAAGTTTTGTTACCAAGTTCCGTCAACCAATTGCGGTAAAATTAACCATCTGTAATTTTAGTGTTAATTTTCTTCAATAACATCAACTTCAATTACAAAGCTATTAAGAGACGCAGTAACGCTTACCGTGTAATAGCTAGTATGCATATTTAATTTGTTAAAAGTATTTTTGAGAACTGATTTTACGGTATAAGTAGTATTTTGGTCAAATGATAGTATATGAAATGTCATATTATGAAATGAATTTAGACTAAATGTCAAAAACCCAAACCTTATCATTTAAAATTTTTATTAAATAATTATTAAATTAATTTGGGTATCAATGCTTTGACCATCAGACATAATATTTCTGAAAATTTAAATTTTTGATTTAAATTTTAAAGTGAATAGAATAAAGTAATAAAATAAATACTTATAGAATAAAATTTAATATATTTTTACTTCTTCCAAAATTAAGAGATAGTAAAAAAAACCCAAAATGAATCAGAATATTAAACATTATATATTTATATATTATACATACATACAAATATAATTTAAAACAATTAATTAAAATATTATAAAATATGTTAGAAAAATAAAAACATTTTATTTAAATCGGAACTAAAATGAACTTTAATTTTGATAAGTGATAAGTGTTTGTATATAAAATGTAATAAAAGAAAAAGTAGGAATATAATTTGTTTTAATTATTTAATTAATAACACAATAATAATAATATTACGTTGCATTGTTAAATAGATTAGTTTTTTTTTAATACAAACTTTAGTTTTAAATCCATATTGGTAAATAATAATTATCAGTAATCGATTATGTTACCAGTTACCAGTATTAACTGCTGTTATTAAATTACTAATATTTAAATAATAAAGCATCTGATCAATGGCGTAGTGGTAAAGATGCCGCCTTTCATGTGGAAAGTCTTGAGTTCAAACCCCGGTCAGATCATACCTAATAAAAACATATCGTAAAATTGTACAATTATCGTAATATAAGATAAGATTTAATATGAAACTCTTGTGTAGGATAATAGATTGCGCCAAAAATTAACATTTGTGTATTCATAATCATAAACAACAGCTTTAGCTGAGTAATCAACGGCTTAGTGAATATATCTAACGATTAAAGAGATTGAAGCCTATTCTAAATAAACTTGGTGAATGCCCTTTATACTTCTTAAAGGAGTGGAAAAGGAATAAAACGCTTTATTCACATGTAACTAAAGGATTCACATGTAACTGTATCTAAATTACAATGCATATCTCATATGAAAGAAAACTTATTTGATAATTATTTTACTTATATACTCCTCTAGTGAGAGTAGGGACACCTTTCTTCATCATTGTTCACTTTGGAAGAATTTTTTCAGTTCTTGCTGATTAAACCTGACTGAGCTATGAGTTATTTTGAACCCCTGTCTCTTTGTTCTTTAAGAGGGACGGTCCAACGACGTTTCGTTAAGCTTGTGGATTGTTGTTTTATTTTTTTTAGTTATAACCCTGTATCTATTTGTACTTTATGCGTTTAATTTGTTTATAGTTAATGGTTGGAAGTGGTAAATTTTGTAGATTGTGATTTAAACAGCTAGTTGTAAGTTATATACGTTTTAGTACCATATACTTGAACGGACTTTACACATTGTTGTCCTAAATATTATTGGTTTTGTATATCTCTAAATACATGTCAGCCAATTTCAATAGACGTCTGAATTCTACAAGTTTTTTTTTAAACTTGTCCCCAAATATTTTTCGACCCCTTAAACCAGTTGTTATAACTATACCTACTACCCTGATAGCAGAAGTTGTTTATATTTAATATGTGTTATCCTTTTAATTTGATGAATACATTGCATGTGCCTTTGTTGTTAAATCTCTATAAACCTATAAACAACTTCTTATTTTATTAGTTCAATTTTATTTTTTTTAAAAGCGGGGCGGGACATTATATTTTATACAAAAATTTCTTAATGTATGGCAACTCCAGCATTTTTTTCCAATTCTTCAAAATTTTTAATCATCAAAAACTGGTTTTTATAAAACACAATCATGTAATCATCATTTGTAAACAACGGGTTTTACCAAAATATTAAGGTTCTTAATAGTTCTGCGTGGTTAGCTCTAAATATATGAATATACATGTATAATATTAATTATTAAATATAATTTCAATTAATTTTAAATTTTTCATTAAATTTCTTAAGAAAGTCTGGAATAAGGGAAGGAAAAACAAAAAAGCATAAAAACAAAAAGAAAAGATCAATGCCCGTGATTATTAAAATGATTATATGATTACTGATTACTATATTTTATTTTAATAAATTGTATATTTTTCAATAAATTATATAGATTTTTGTTATCAATGTAAAATATTTATAATATACAATTATATAGATTTAAAATTCCAACGAATTGGTGTACCAGCATCACTGCTTTTGATGTCAAGGGGTCTTAAAATGCTTTTGCAAATATTAACTAAGTACAGCTATACTAATTTAGCAACGTCGTATATATTATTAATAATCTATATTTATTTAACTAATTACGTTAGAAACTTTCATGTAATATTTCATAATATTTTTATATAATATTAATTATATATTTAAAAAATTAAAAATTCCATTTTATTTTTATTGCATTAATATTTTATTATTTAATTCACACTTTTTGTATTGTATTAATTATAAATAATTAATATTTGGATTTAATTTAAATTTAATATAATTTTTTTCATATATATTAAATATATATATGTATATATTATAAAAAGAAATTTAAAAGTTTTAAATATTCACTATTTTTAAAATTTATTTAAAATTTCAAAAAATTTATTTCTTTGAAATAATTTACAAAATTTATTTTAAATAATTAATTACTTTTTTTTTTAATTAAATATAAACTTTACTATTTTGTATTTTAATTTAAAACAAATTAATTAAAAAAAAAAAATATTTTTAAGTACATACTTAAAAAAAAAATTTGACTAATTATCAAAATATGAATTAAAAAAAAAATAATTTATTATAAAAACAAAGACTATAATCTTCGTATTAAAAAAATTTACCGGCCGGAGACAGATATTAGTGAATATATATATATATAAATCTTCACTAATTATTACAAAAAAAGTTTAGAAAAAAAACTTTGCTGCCTCCGGCCTTAAATCCGTCTTATTAAAAATATAATTTTTGATTATTAAATTATAATTTAGTCAGAATCCATTTATGGAAAAAACTCCCGAATCTGTTTTACGTAAATTATTAAAATTATCAACATATTTATAATCATGATCACTTTGATAACCATTTTCAAATGATTCTGTAATATCAGCAACATCACATACATTAATATCTTCAATATAATCAGCATTGTACAATTCTGCATCATGACTCTTTATATTTCTTATTAATTTTAAATTATTTATTATATTACAATCATAAATTCCTTCATAATTTTCATATGATTGCAATTGATTCTCTTTATTATTATCTGCAATAATACCTGCATCCATATTCTCTGCATCAAATTGTTCTAATTTAATATTTTCATCCCTAATTGGTTTTGATGAAATTTTATATTTTTTATTCATATAAAATTTAATCTTAGGTAATGGAAAACCATTAAATGCACTTGCTATTGGTACCGTATATGCACCCATATTTTCAAATACAATTATACCACCAATTTCAATTTTTGGCAAATAAATTTCTTCACATATTTGATCCAAAGCATCACATGTTGGACCCCATATTGAACTTTTATAAGTCTGTTTATCATCAATGTCAATATTACCTAAATATGATTCTTCATCAGTATTCGTTTTAAAAACTTTTGGTACAGCTGCTTGATGATCATATAAAATACAATTGAATGAACCATAAACACCATCATTTATAAAATACATGACTTTTTCTAAATGATTCTCTCGAATTACTTCACGTTTTGAATGCACCTTACAAATTAATGTGTGTGATGATGCAACAAAAAAACGTCCTGGTTCAGCAATTAAACTGACATCATCGCCAGGAAAATATTTGTCTAGAGCCCGACTAACAATAGCCCCAACTTCTAGAATTTTTGAATTTTTTTCACCCGGAAATCCACCACCAATATCAAGTAAATTCATTTTAAAACCTAATGTTTCACCATAATCAAATAATCTGCGGGAATGGGCAATTGCTCTCTCATAAACTGGAAAATCTTGACAACCCGAACCGACATGAAATGATATTCCACAAACATTTAAGCCCAAATCTTTTGCACATTTTAATAGTTTGGGTGCATCAATTACTGGATCACAACCAAATTTTTCACCCAATGGACATTGTGCTTTATCAGCTTCACAACGTATTCTTAATACCAGACTGGCATTTGGAAAATATTTTTTTATTTTATGCAATTCAAATTCACCATCATAGGTCATCGTGTAAACACCATATTGTTTGGCATGCAATAAATGTGCAATTGGTTTTGTTGGATTTGCAAATATAATACGATTTGAATCGATATTTAAATTCATAACACGACTTATTTCACCTTTTGATGCACAATCAAAACCAGTACCCAAATCATTTAATAATTTTAATATGACTGGATGATCATTACATTTGACAGCATAGAATGGTTGAACACGAGGCATCACTTCTTTCCATACAAAATATTTATTAACAATATCAGCCAAATCAACAACATATAACGGTTCTTCAGATTTTATAAATTCTGGACTTGTAATGATTTCATTTAAATTCAATTCATTTAAATAGTAATTAATTTTTTCAATTTTTTCCATTTTATTTTTAAATTTTTATTTTTTTTTATTATTTATTTTAAAATATTTTAATAATATTTAATTTTTTTTTAATAATATTTTAAATTAAAATTATTTTGACTTTAACTTTAAATTGCTGTACTGAAACTGATGAGATTATTGCATTCAATTACTATTGAAACCTCTCATCTCATATATTTATTTTGTTATCTTCTGTGTATATAAAGTATAAACGCGTGGATCAATGTATGTATGTATTTAATTTTTTTTTTTAATTATATTATGTATTTTCTCAAATGGTTTTTTTGTTTTTGTTTTTTTTTTTTTTTTTATACAAAGAAGGTGTTCATTATCAGTAATTGATAATGATTATATATATGAAATTTCTAAATTTTAATTGTATTTTCAAAATTTTAGTAATCACATTAAAAAAATGAAAAGTAATCATTTATATTTCATTAGGTTCAAACGTGTAACTAAAGCTATGTATATAATATAATTAAATTTTCGAAAATAAACTCTTTAGTTAATTTAAATGTTATTTTAAATATTAGCTTTTAAATAAAGTTTAAATATTTTTGAAAATGTAATCAGTTATTTTAAAAAAGTATCATATTAATGAAAACAATTACTGAAAATGATGTGTTCTTAAAAAAATTAATTTTTGTGACTGGATTAACATATATACAAATATACATATATATATATAAAATTGTTATCATAATATGTTTTAATACAATATATAAAAAAAAAATCCAATCATATCCGCATAATATAAAATTCTAAAGTGATTAGTGATAATAACATATGATGATGTATTCATTTATTTAATCTGTGTACAGTACTCATAATATATAATATAGAGGACAGACATTTGAAATTTGGACTAAATAAGATAAAGTTGGTTTTAAGAAGATTATGTTTTTTTTTGATTATTGATGAAAAAAATGGAAAAAAAAAAAATTGAAAGTACAGTTATTTATTTAATATAAGAAAAAACTAAGCTTAGATATAACCTTTAAGAGTTAATAGTAATTAATTGCTGATTACTGATTAGTAATTAATATTTCATATAGAAATTTTTGGATTTTTTTTAATGATAATTTGACTTTATTCTGAAATAAAATTATAGTGATTTTTAAAAAAATATTTAATCCTTGAAATAATCCAAAATTTATTTTAACAGGATTTAATTCAGAAATCATTATTAATATAGATAACATTTTTTTTAATTTAGCGCGCGAATTTATTTAATTAGCGCAAGTTTATTTAATTAAAAAAAAACCGCTTAAGTTTTATTAATTTATTATACTATGTTAAATAGATAAGTAATTACAATTACTTTGAATATTATTTTAAATATTATTATTTTGATTTTATATTAGGTATATTCTGGATTCTGGAGTATATAACGAAAATTAGTCTGTAAATGATAACAGTTACTAATGTATAATTTTTTTTTTTTTTTATTTCTTAGAATTTTATTTTTTTTTTAGTTTAAAGATTAAAAATGGTCTCTTAAATAATCATAAAATTTTATATCAATATAAAAAATCATTGAGTTATGTACAATATTTATTTAAATATTTGTATTATATACTTATAATATATTTGGACTTAGTAATAATTAGGAAAAGATTTTTCTAAATATTTTTGTGTAATTAATTTTTAATTTTGTGTTCTTTAAATTTTGGGTCAAATTATTATTAAAAAAAAAAAAACAAATCCATCTTTAATAAATAATTATATAGAATTTAGTTTAATTTACATATTCTGGTTATAGTTCGAAATTTTTATAACCTTTTCCTTTACTATACTTAGAATTAAAAGTTTTTATATGCAATTTATTTTTTTTTTTATATTTTAATCTTTAAAAAACTGATGATCTATTTAAAAAGAAAGTTTAATTAGAGTGTGTATATAATTTATTGTTTTTGTATGAAATATATAAAAAAAAATGTTGTTCTAAATTATTGTTTATTGTTTGTTTTTTTAAAAATTTTAAAATTAGTTCAAATTGATTTTTGTTTTTAATTTATAACTTAAACCTAATTAAATCTATTATTAAATTAGATTTAAGTTATAAATTTGTCTGAAAATAAAATGGTTTTTTATGAAAAGTTTTAGAATATCCTGTAATACTTATATGTAACATACTTGTTTCTTTTTAAAATCAAATAATATTTGGGTTTTAATTAAATTTAATTATTTTCTATATAAAATAAATTTAACCTGAAAAGGTAAAGCAGATTCACTCACTTTTCACATTGTATGTGGTAAGGAACTATACATTAATAAATAATTAAATAAATTACGAAATTAAATTAAAATTAACAAAAGTACTGGAGTTTACAATTGTGTTGCCCTATATATATTAAAAGGAAATATGTTCATAATATATTACTAAAGTTTATTTCAATTCAATACACATTTTCTTCTTAAAACATTTTACTATTATTTATTAATAAATTTAATTTTATTTATTTAGTATCAATTAATACTATTTTTAGGTAAAATTGCACTTGATTTTATATATATTTATAATTTTCTAATATATTATAATTTTTTTATTTTCTAATATAAATACGTAACATAAATACGTAGGAAAGCATTCAAAATAATGAGGTCAGCCATCCCAAAACCCACATTAAACAAATTATTGGAACACTGACTTTGTAAGCAACCTTCTTACGGATTAGGAACACTATACTGGTGTTAAAAATCTGGTGTATATAACTATTTATAAATATTCTGAAAATTGTCCAGAAATTCGGATTTTATAAGAGTTGTATACTAAATAAGGGTATTCCCCCTTTTTAAGAATATTAATTATTATTAAAAAAACTTTATATATCTATCTGTTTTTGTACTATTGTAAATTAGCAAAATTTTTAAATTAAATCTCAAAAGTTGGGTATTCCCCTTTTCTGACCCGACAATACTTATGCGAATATTTTCTGAAAAATTTATTTTGAAATTTATATTGGAATCATTTGGAATTTATTTCGGAATTTATTGAAAATAAGATAGAATTGATAATCATAGAGTGGCTAAGCTTTAAGAATATTTGTTTCTCAAAGCGGCTGGGAAAATGAATAAATAATTATTCTTCAAAAAGCATTCCAATATTAAAAAAAATTTCGAATAATTATTTTTTTCCACAATTTGGTTTACTAGTTTTTGTTATTTTTTTTATTATTTTAGGGGATCTACATAAAGGGATATTTCCCCCCACTCATATTTCCTCCTTAAAAGTTTTAGCATTAAAGTTAACATTAATTGTATATTAATTCAATATGTGATAGCTATATTCTTTATTAAAAATAGAAAAAAAGGAAATAACCTACATCCAAAAGCAATAAGGCCAAACCTTTATTTGTACAAAAGTAAAATTTATTTTGTAAATAAAATTATAAAATTTTCAAATTCTATAATAAGGAAGGGAAAATCAAACAAATATCTAATTTCTATTGTTTTTTGTACCGAATTTGTTATAAATTTGGAAAATATTTTCAATTACAAATAAATTGTAACCAAACCTAAATAAATTATACCATACTTTAATAATAGGGTTATTACAAATAATGGTTTCTAAAAATCTTTATTCTTAAAATCTCGTTTTATAAAATTTCCGAAAAAAATATCAAAACTTATTATCAGATTTAAATAATTAATTTAATCGAACTGAAACTAAGTTATATTTGATGGATTGTAAAAGATTAAGTAATTTTATAGCAAGTTTCAAAGAAGAGGTAAGATACGCTTCTTCTTCTATTTATATATATGCATATGGCCTATGGGAGATTTTAAATTGGAACTGATTTACAGATCATTATAAAGTCAAGGGTTGTATAGGTACAAATGTATTAAAAATAAAATTTCGGAAAACAATTGAGATTTAGAAATAAAATATTCTGAGAATAAATCTTAATAAAATTTTGTATTAGTTTTTAATTTAAATTCACGTCCCTATCACATTTCCATAAATTATAAAAGGACATTAGATATTTAAAGCCCCTTATTAAATATATGAAAACTCAATAAATAACGTTTCTAATACTGGTTATCTAACGTTTCTAACATCTCATAACCAAATAATAATAATAATCGTTACAAAAATATTTAAAACTAACGCATGAACAATTTACTTTAATTGTAAATTTAAATTTGATTTAATTTTGCTTCTAACTTTCTTCCAAAAGTAACAAAAAAAAAAACATATTTTAAAAATCAATATTAAATACCTACAATAATTGTTTAATACATACAAATAATTATGCTCTTAAATGTAATAAGATTAATATCTGGTAATATTCTTAATTAATAATTATTAAATTAAAATAAAATTTTTAAATTTTATAATCTGTTAAAAATTTAAATTTCAATGCATTAAATTCAAATCCAATTAAATAACATTATGGTTCAAGTCTTTGATTAATATTAACGGTAAATGAAAATCTCCAAAGTTTGTAGAATATTTAATTCGATTATAATATATTTAAAATTGCATAATTTTAGGCGTATTTTTTCTATGGATTTTTTTTTTAAATAAAGCTTTATTTATTACAAGTGTTTAATCAGGTTTAATTTAAATTAATACTAACATCTTAGTAAATAAGTAAATAATTTAATTAAATAAAATTATATAATTAAAATAATATTATTTTAACATAAATTATTATTTTAATTTTCTGTTTAATTAATTTATAAAAATAATACAATACGTAATACCGTTATTAAATTTTAAAACTTTCAATTAAATTCGGATTAAATTAATATCAATGAATTTTATATTTATAAAACTTTCATATTTTAATACTAATAATTAATTATGCTGTTATTTCCGAATTTTTATTTGGATTTAAGACCTTAACCATGATTTAATATAAAGTTTTTTAAAACAAAAGATTTTATAAAATAAAAAAAAAATCAATTTTAATATTATATAAAAAATAATATCATGTATATGTAAATATTCCATAATATTAACATATATTAAGAAAAGAAATAGGTAGTAAAATATTTTACGTAAAATTTAAAATAAATAAAATATTTTACATTTTATATTTTAGTATTTAGTATTCAACCAAACGAAACATTTAAAAAAAAAGTTTTATTTTATGCGGTTGAAATTATTTCAAATCTTTCATGTTAACACACCCAAATAAAATATATAAAAATCAGGTTATTTTAATATATATATATATATATACAATATAGTAAAACAAAATCAACATAGTATCTGATTGTATACCTACGTATATTACATATGCATAAAATAAATTGTTTAACAACCGGCTTTTTCAAAAATTTTTTAGCATGACAAAGAATAATTATAGGAATGTTTTTTTTTTTTAGAAAATTGGTTACTTAAGTATTCAATTTTTATATAAGATTATATTGAATTGATTATTTAATATTATATATATGTATATGTATGTAATTACAAAATGAAGAATTTCGTTAAAAAAATTTTTTTTATATTTTATTTAAAAAAAATATATATATATTACACAATCATGTGATACATATATATAATATAACAATATACACTATTACCTATTTATAGAATTTAATTTATTAAAACAATAATTGTTAATTACACCATATTAAATATATTGAGTACCTATAAATAGAGTTACATATCTTCGTTTTAGGTTAATTAAAAAAACATTTTACGCATAAACGTTGTTGCAATATAACAGCTAGGTACTTAATTTAATTCTACTTTACTTTTTTTTTATACCCGTATGACTATAGGTCAAAGGGTATAATAAATTTGGTATTTAGTTTGGGATGCAGAGAAGAAGGAGGGGTAGATATAGACTCAAGTGTATGGATCGGATCACAATCGAAAAATAAATCGATTTAGCTATGTATATCGGTCCGTAATATAACTCAAAAAATAAAGGAGTTAGGGTTTGGAAATCTTCACAAATTCGTTTTTATGCAAAAGCCGTCATTACTATTGAAATCCAGCCATTTTGGTCCACGGGTTCGAATACCTGCCATACAACTTATTTTTTTATATAAGCATTACTCTACACCTAAGAAAGCTGGGTGTCTGAAATTTTGCCAAATGTAATAAACCGGATGATATAATGTTTATATTACGGTCATACGGGTATCCCAGTGTTGACATAGTCTACTCTACTACACTCTTTCTTGTTTATATTGAAGTTCATCACAAACATTACACTGAAATACGTATTTACATAATAAGACAGATATAAAATTATAAAATAAATACTTAACACATTAAATTAATTAAATAAATAGAGATGATAAACAGTAATTTAATTTAACACAAGACAATGCTTTGTTTCATAAGATTGTAATTATATCTTGAAAAAAAAATTACATTTAAAATTTTTTACACAAAATCTCTACAAATATCTGTTTGTATTATAAATTTTATACATCTTTGTAAAATTATACAGGGAACTATAAAAGGCAAAACCACAATTTATGTTATATTTTAACAGTATCCTATTAGAATTATTGAAATATTACAATATTTAATATAAAAAAAAAAAAAAGAAAATTTCGTTTTAGAAAATCTCGTTTTTTATTGAAAAATCTCTTTTTTAAATTCAAAAATCTGGTTTTTAAGGATTTTTGAGTTGAATACAAAATCAGAATTATCAGCTTTTTCCAGAATATAAAAGAAGGGATTTTCTAAAAACGAGATTTTCTAAACGAGATTATCTAAAACGAGATTTACTAAATCGAAATTTCAGACCCAACGCATGTAATGCAATTAAACTCTTAACCTAGTTATGAGAACTTTAAAGCGTTTATGTGACCAAATCTGAAGCAACATTTCAAACCCAAAGGACTTCCAAAGATGGGGTTTGGCATACGGTTAATAGCCATATCCAGAAAAAAAAAATTGTTATACGAAACCTAAATAAAAGCCGCGGGTATAAGAAGCCCAAGATTCAACAGTGGACTGTAGCGCCATAGAAGAAGAAGAAATAAATATACTGCATCCGCTGTAATATGCCGGATATTCATATACATATTTAAAAGTCCACCTATATATATATACATAAAATATTCCATAATTAATACTACTTAACATAACCTATAATAAGTATAGCCAGTTTCTGGAAAATCTAGAAAAAGCAGAGTTATATGCCAATTAATTAAAACTATAAAAGTAAATATAAAAATTTATTTAAGTCTGTATATATTTTAAAAACTAAACGAGTTTCAGCTTATGCTGCGATATTTCAAATAGCAGTATATTGTTAGTTACGAGACATCCTATCGAAGTATTTTAGAACTATTAATTATTTTAATAATTAACTTTTAATTTCACAAAAATCTAATTATTATCTTCATACACTTTTTAAAAATGTTTTTTTTTTTAATTAAATTAAATTAATCACTATAGAATTTATAATGTGTTTTTATATTAATCATATTTCCTTTTCTACTTTATCAATGAGTCAAATGTTTTACTTATCATAATAATGAATGTCGAATGTTTTGAATTAAATGATGAATTCAAAACATTCTATTATTATTATTATTATAAATATACAATCTGCAGTATAATTTATGTTTACAATTTTTTTTCTAAGAATTTTAAAAATATTAATGTATTAGTTTAATTTTAAAAAAATTATTTTAAATTTTAAATGTAAACAATTTTTCTAAAATTTTAAAGTAGATACTAATTGCAAAATACCACATTTTACTTGCAATTATTTTTTATTATTATTGTAATTTTTAATTTCTATTAAAAAATAAAACAGATTTTTATTATAAATACAAAATGCTCAAGAAATCTATAAATAAATTAAATTTTTTTTCTAAAATTTGTAAGTTCTCTCGCTTATCTACTGACCGATCTTATGATGAAAAGAAAAAACATGGTTTCTGAATTCTGTTTTATTTTTTTTGAAATACAATATAAAAAATTTTAAATAAAGAAAAAAACATTATAGTTTCAATGTAAAATATTCTGCATACACTCAATTCTCAATTAAAAATTTCCTATGGAATTTATTTGAATCTTTTAATTTAAAATATAAATTCTCATTTAACCTTCTAATTAAACTTTGTCAAACTTTTATCAATATATAAAGAAAGAGATCTATTTATAAAAATAACTGTAAAAAAAAAAATATCTTTCAGATGTTTTCTTTATACATACAAACAAACATTATGTCACGATCAAAGTCCAATATAATACCACGTTCAGAAACTATTAATATTGGAATATGATGTTAATAATGAATATGAAGTGTATAATGTTCGTAATATGCTATACATTTTTCAAAAATTTCCTGTCAAACATTATACACTTACGGAAGTTAATATTCTCAATATACACATATTATTACGACTTTCGTCCCTGCAATTTTCGATTATTTACAAAAATTTTATTCAACCCTTGCTTTGTTTTTATATTTTAAAATTAAACTGTCAACATTTTCAGTTAAAAATTTTTTATTTTATTTTTATGAATAGCTATTTCAGGTATAAATAAAATTACCTTTTGAAAATATTAAAGAAAAAAGTAAACTCTAATAAAAAATATTATTTCACAGGTATAGAAACGAGTCAAAAATTAGGTTCGCAAAAGTGTTTCTAAAATGGCATTTGTTTACGTTTTTGAAGTCAGCTGATTATAAATATGTCAAATATTATTGAATTAATATCCCAAAATTGATTGTAACCGTTTGACATTTAATGTAATATTCTAGTTAATATTCTAGTTAATATCAGAGTTTGTGAACAAGCTATAAGATAATAAGTATGTACTATAGATAGATAAATACTAGATAGATAGATACAAACAGTCAGATATTATTATATTTAATAACAAAATAATTTATCATTTATTTATCATTTAATTTTTAAAATAAATGTGTATGAAAGTGATTAAATCTATAATTACTCGAATATTTCTGTTGTGATTAATTTTGCAGAATATTTTACATTTTATAAATATTTATCGAATTTATTTATTGCATTAATTTTAGCTTTAAATTATATACTAGATTGCCCTATACGCGTAATCGCGTAATCAACTGTGTTATCATTGCTATTGTTATATACCTATATATATCTCCAAGACTATTGTCCCTACGGAACGGTTATAATTTTTCTTGCGGACGATCTCAATCCTAAAAATCTCTATTCTTAACAGCTGGTTGGCACAGCGATTAGAGTGCCAAAGGCCCTGGTTCAAACCCCCGTGAGTGTGAAAAAAACTTTTCTGGTTTTGAACTCGACTAAGCTACCATTACCTTTTTGGGTCAAATAAATAGCTTAATCAATAAATAATATATATATATATATTTAAAAAAAAAATACATTAATATAACAATATAAAAAAATAATTTGATTGAATAATATAACTCACAGATATAGAATACCATATAACTCAAATACAAAATATTACAATAGGTATAAACAAAAATAGAATTGCATCTATTGAAAATCTAAGACGTTTCTACATGTTATAAGGCCTACGACTGTCTCATGTTTAAATTGTATGTGGAATTCATTAAGATCAATATTCTAATAACACGAATATAAAGTGACCCCCTGTTGTACCATTGGTATAGACAGGCTTATTAGTCTAATGTTAAACAATTAGCGCTAAAAAAAAAATTAAGGTATCACTTATAAAAATAGGTCTAATAGTTTTCGCACTATCTCGAAATAAAAATTCGTGCCATTATTATATACAGGGTGTCCCGGAAATAACGTGCCATAGAACAGCAGATGATAGGGGAGCTCAAAACGACCAAAAAATTGTATAGGAATGGGGGGTCTATCTCCAACCCATACGGAGTTAAAAGGCCTTAAAAATCCGATTTTTAAAAAAAATTATATTTTTTCACTAAATTTTTTGATGTTTTGTTTTTACCCATAAAAGCAAAAATCTAGTAGCTAAAAAAAAAATTTAACGTGCACATTAAAGCCTGTTGAATTCTTTTTCTAATTCATAAAAAGTAATGCCTATTGCTCTTCGAAATTGGAAGTTATAATGATTTAAAGGTTAAAATTATGAGCATTTTTTTAGGCATAAATTGCTTTGAACACTATTGCTCAAAAAATTGAGCAATTACCATATCATTTTTTTTTTTCTAAAAAAAATATTTGTTTCTCTACGAACATTTTGAAACTCAAATTTTATTCTTATCTCAAAAATCATAAAAGTTATAACCAAATAAAGTTTCAATAAAATACTTTTTTCCTTTAAATAAATTTCTTCAAAAGATTTTATTGTTGAAGAAATTAAAGTTTAAGATTTTTTTAAAGTTGGAGATAGACCCCCCTTCCCATACAATTTTTTGGTCGTTTTGAACTCCCCTATCATCTGCTGTTTTATGGCACGTTATTCCCGGGACACCCTGTATATAAATACACTGTTTTCAACTATAACAGCTCTATTTTAATACTAATTTATTAAATAATTGAAATAGAGTATGCAATATAATTAAACTATGATCTAGTTATGACATAAATAATGTATAATTAATTAAGCACATAAATAAGGTATAATATACAATTTCAAAAAACATAATATATATACGTATATAATGATATACGAGTATAGTAGAAAAGTAGTAATTAGTCATAATTGTTAGAATGATAAAATAAACAAATATATTGAATAAATATTTTAAATACCATAAAGTAAAAATGCGCTGAATTGCAAAATTCTTTTGGTATTAAATTACATAATATATTATAAAAAAATTTCAGAAAGTAAATAAATGCAATATATATATATATATATATTTAAAAAAATTTTAATTGAAATTAATTTTTTTTTTAATAATATTAATTAACACTTATTTTAGGAATAAATAATTCAATAGGACCGGGTTGTAACAAACTTATATTTGTACTAAACTTCATAGTCCAATTTATTCAACTTAAATTATTAATTCGTTAATGTTTTTAACGACATATGTACGTATATAATATGCGATCGATCATAATAGTTTGAGAGGATGCATATTTTGAGCAGAATAAAATTTGTGTGAATTTTCTAAATCATCATCATCATATATTTTGATATCGGCTTATTCGGTCACAAAATTGCCGGTCGCGGCTAAATTATTTGTTTATAAATATCAATAGTATTTAGAATGCGCCAATCGCTCGAAAAATCGCTTTTGAGAGCTTCGTGGCACTAGAATATATTAATCGGCGGCTTATTGGGTCGAAAAATTGCCAGTCGCAGCTCAATTATTTGTTTATAATTATAGTAATTTGAATGCGAAAATCGCTAGAATTTTGAAAGCTTCGCGATAGTAGTATACATTAATCGGCGGCTTATTTGTTCACAAAATTGCCGGTCACGGCTCAATTATTTATTAACAAATATCAATAGTAATTTGAAAACAAAAATCGCACGAATTTTAAGCGCTTCACTACACTAGTTTTGATTTAAGCTGTGAGTTGAGTTTATCAAATGAGTGTTGCCGCGCTCACATACTACAACTCTGAAAACTTTTATAAGTCGACATTTCTTTTTAATATCAAATATTCCACCAAGTAACATTACAAAAATTATTTTATCAATTTATTTGTATAGTAAATTTTTATTAAAATAACATGTATATCTACTACATGCTCCCCCTAAGGGTTAAAAGACAAAGAAAAAGATGTTGTATATATAAAAGATCTTTACATGAATAAAATTTGATTAAATCTTTTTTTAAAAAATATTATGTGTAAAAATATTAAATTTTTAATTTATTTTTAAAAAAAAATCATAGCACTAACATTAAATTCAAAATATTATGTTAACTTTTATGATCTTCACTTAAAAAAACTGACCCTCAAAGTCATTCAATTAAAATATGTATTTCTATATACATAATATGTATAATTATCACCTTAACCTTTTTATATATTAAAAATTTAAAATAATTTTTAAGTTATAATAAACTTGAATTAAAATTAATTTAAAAAGAATAAATTATATATATATAATAATTATATAATTATTATAATTAAATAAATAACTATTGTATTTAAATTAATATTATTATATTTTCAATATTAAAAAACTTTTCAATACTAATTAAAATTAAAAAAAAACATTTATAAACTTTAAATTACCAATATTAAATCACTTAAAATATTTTAAAAACAATTCACAATTAGAATCAAAATAAAACAGCCTTTAATTAATTATTCTGAATTGGTTTAATTTTTTTAATTGTATGTATGTATCTTGTAATTTAAAAAAAAACGTATATATCAACGAAAACGCGTCTTATATTATAGTTTTCTGTAATAGGTACTATATATAAACTTTATTTATAATTGTATAAATATTTAACTATATACATATTTAAATAATTGTTTACCGTAAAAATAACATGAACTTAACAGTTTCAATGGAATGAATAAACTAAAATTTAATTTAATTTTTTTTTTTTTTATAAACTCATTCTCATTTAATAATGAACTAAACTCTGATTATTACTCTGATTATTACCAGCTCATTAGTATGCATGCACGAGATACGAAAATTAAAAAAAAAAAACAGTCTATAATTTATATTAAATATCTCTGAGAATTTTTATAGGTTTTTAGCGTATATTGTTGACTGTTGTCGCTATTCGCTAACATGGTACCAATGTATACATGCATATAATTGTACATACTTTTAAAAGTTGTAAATTGTCGTCACGCTCTGTTATTAAAAATCGGAAAAAAATTAAAAGTTAAGAAAAGAATAAAGAGTATAGTAGAAAACTTGAAAGGAAAGCTTTTTTTTCTTTCATAATTTTGATTTAACATTTTGTAGTTTCCATATAGGCTTTTTTTTTGCTTTGATAGTATAAGGTAATCAAAGTTTAAAAAAACTTTTAAACTAAAGTTAAACAAAATAAAATGCAGAAAAAAATGTGACCATATATATTTAAATATAAAAGAAGGATAAAAATAAAAGTTCAATATCAATTTTCTATTCAACTTATTATAATAAATAATTATTTTTTTTTAGTTTTTAATTTAACTTAATTTATAACATTTTCAATAATCATATATCTTTTATTGGAAATGTCAAAACAATAGAAGATATGATTAGTACAAGAAAATGCTCATTCATTATTAAGAGCAATGATTCTGAAAATCCTTTAATAAAAATTTGTTTATTAAATCATTTTGATATATTCAAAATTTTTCCCTCCATTATTCCTCATAATTTCTAAGGCATATCATTTAAGTTATAGTTAATAAAGATTAAAAGAGGTTTTCAGTTACTTTCCTCTTATTAAAGTTGTATAATAATAAAATTGTATCAATTAATGTATCAAATAAAAAATAATAAATTGTATATTTTAGGTGTAAGGTGAAAACCGACCTCTATATAATAATTAAAACATAAGATAAACATGTAAGATGGAACAAAGAAATAAAGAATTAATGAATTAATTATTTAATTTAATTTAATTAATACTATTATATTTACTATGTTTGTACTATATATTATTGGCTGGGTGGCACAGTGATTGGAGTGCCTATCTTTCATGCAAAAGGCTTGGGTTCGAATTACAGTGAAAATTAAAAACTTTTCTGATTTTCGACTCAACTTAGCTACCATACCCCTTTTTGGGTTCAAATTAATGACTTAATCAATAAATAACACATATATATCTTTAATAAAAAAATACATTAATATAACAATATAAACAAATGCAAAATAAAAACAAATAATTTAATTGAATAATAAAACTCCAAGATATAGAATACATTACAAATCAAATTGAGACGTTAATTAAGACGTTTCTACATGTTATAAAAAGTCTAGTACTTTCTAATATATAAATCGTATGTCAAAATTCATTAAGACCAATTCTAATAATACGAATATAATATAACCTCCTTTTCCAGCATGTACCTATGGTATAGACAAGCTTACAATTAGCTTTTAAAAAAAAATCGAAAAAAAATAAATTACTTATTTTATTTAATATTTAATTATTAATTTTAACAATTTCAACCCATTTCTTTAATATGCATATATGCATTGTATATTCAAATGCACTGACAGATGACAACTACCAAATGACTGATTTGTTTTATTCATTTTCTTAAAACACATTCGCAACATCTATATATGTGTAACATGTAATAATTTGTTGCTGTCACTGAATTGCCAATCATGTATTAAATAAATATTTGAAACTATTTAAAAATGTCAATTTACAGGCTGTGATACAAAATGTAGAGCTGAACTCAAGGAATCTCTATGGCAACTAAACCTAACTTGGACCAATCCAAATTTGCATATGAGCTTGCTATATATTAAATACTTCACTTGGATAATTTTAATTTCAACTTCATAGTGTAATTTTATTCTCAAGATATAAGTAGGATTCAAAAAATTGATTGGCAAACCTTCACAGAAAGGCAACTATCCTTACTATTATATAATTAATATTAATTATATACTATTATTATTAGTTTTGAAGATATTTAAATTGGTTCTAAAAATTAGTATGGTAACTAACCAAAGCCATAGTCCTATTTTAACTAAAAACCATAGGGAAAATACAAATTTTCTAAAAAAAAAAAACCGTTTGGTCAAATTTCAAGACTCTGGCTACTTTTCGATGCTGATCTGATCCATATACATACTTGAGTCTTTATCTTTTATGTCCAGGATGCGTTACAAACGGAGAAGTAATTTTATTATACATAATAATAATTAATAATTATTACTAAACATTAGTTATAACCTTGCTTAAGATAGATTTATTTATTCCATTGTTTTGGTCATATATATAGATGCCAATGTCAGATAATAAACGACAGTAGAATTGCAATAATTTCTTTATAATATGAATAAAACCCATATAAAGCGAGGTTCAAAAACTTTAATTTTATTTCCAACACTATATATTCCGAATTTCTTATATATTTTAACTTATATTTGTTTAACTAAAATTATTTTATTGCCAACACTATAGACTACAAATAAGGTTTCTATGTGTGTGTGTATATTAAATACCATTAAAATTTATAACATTAAAAAAGAAATATTTATACAACTGTTTCTTTAATTCAATTATTTTCATCATTGAATTGAACCTGTGTTTAAAAAAGAGTTAGTAGACAATTAAAAAAAAAAATACTTATTATAATAAATAGTCAAAAGATGTTAATTTAAAAGTTTGATAAGTTTCATAATTATGTTATTTTTATAAACATTTTCTATTAACAAAAAGACATTTCACTTAAATCCAGGGCCCTATTGCACCAATAACTTATAACTAGTGAAATAATCAAAAAATAATAATAAATTTGGGTTGCATCAAAGATATATTTGACAAAATACCAAATGAAGTTTAATTAATAAAATTAAAAAGAATCGAACTCAGATCTGTTCGCTAACCGCTACACCATACAATTCTTATGAGTTTGTGGTCAGATTTCTAATATTAATGTATCACTAACATACAGAATGAAAAATAAATCCATAGATACAGGCTAGTTAATATAAAAGTATATAATAACTCACTTATCCAAAAAAATTACTAGTGATCAATAAAGTTGATTCAATAGGGCCTTGAGCTTGTATTTCACGAATCACTGAAAAAACACTATGGAAAAAAATTATTTTGATAAGTGAGTGACTTCATTAAATTTTAATCATAATGTATATATTGAAATTTAGTGATAAGTTGTAAGGGCTTGGCACAACTTATTTTAAATTCTATAATCTGTATGTTTATATACCCGCATGAAAGTAGTCCTAAGGGTTATATTAAATTTGTTATACCATTTGTGACGCTTTAAAGGAGGGAGAGTAGAAATAGCCTTCAGTGTATTGCATCAAATCAAAATTAAACAGTAACTTAATCTAGCTATGAATTTCGAGCCGTCTGTCGGTCCGACTCCTCAAACTTATGCCAAAAGTAGTTAACCGAATCATGTAATGTTTAAATATTATTATATTCTCTTCCAAGTTTTAATATTAATAAATTAAAGTAAGTTTATTTAATTAAAATTTTTTTTTACAGTTGTCCGAACACTGTCAATTTTCAGATAAATGTTTTTATTTAATATTGAACTTTATTTTTTTTAATAATATAATATAATATCTTAAATTTTTTCTTTCCCTGTATTTATAATATAAAATTATTAAAACCTTCCAATTAAAATTAAACTAATATACATTTTAGAACCAAAGTAGTAAACAAATGTTTTTCATTACGATAAGTTGCTTAATTTAAAAATTCATTAAAATTAAATATAAATTTAATAGAAATGAAGAAAATTAGCAAAACGCGTATGGCTAAATTATTTATAAAAAGACTTCTACGGTCTAATGCCTGTTGGGTAATTCTCATAACTATCATTTTTTGTATTGCGAATTATTCTTTACTTCGAAAAATGGAAAACGAAAGACAAAACGAATATATACAAGAAGATAAAATATTAACTGGAGAACAATACGATAGATTATATAATTTTGAAAATACATTACACAAAGAATTTGTACCAGTAAATTCATATAATAGAGATGATAGAGATGATAGCAACCGCTTAGACAACTTCCATAATACACGCACTCAAAATACAGATTATGAAGATGATGATTACACGTCAACACCAACTAGACCTCCATCTGATAATCAAAATCCCCATATTCCAAAAGTCAATTATTACAAAGAAGAAGAAAAAAATCCATTTGAAAAATTGGAATTCGACAGAACTAATCTAGAAAATATTTTCGATGAGGATGAAATGGTATTACCAAATTTTGATGATATAGAAAAACCTTTACCGGGAGAAATGGGTTTACCATTTTATGTTCCTGATAATTTGAAAGAGGAAATGGATAGAAGATTTTCAGAATATCAATTAAATATTGTAGCTACTGAAATGATTCCATTAAATAGAACCTTACCAGATTATAGGCATCATGATTGTAAACATAAAATTTATCCAGATGAACTTCCATCAGCGTCCATAATAATTGTATTTAGAAATGAAGCATGGTCAACTTTACTTCGAACTGTTTGGAGTGTTATAAATCGAACACCTCGGAAATTTTTAGAAGAGATAATACTTGTTGATGATGCTAGTGAATTTGCGAATTTAGGACAACCACTGGATGATTATGTTAAAACAATTGATATAGTTCCGGTTAAAATTTTAAGAATAAAAGAGCGTGTTGGTTTAATTAAAGGACGTCTTTATGGCATCGAAATATCAACTGGCCCGGTTATTCTATTTTTAGATGCACATTGTGAATGTACCGAAGGTTGGATTGAACCATTATTAACACGAGTTGCTGAAGATCCAAGGGCAGTTGTATCTCCACAAATAGATGTTATTGATGATACAACATTCGAATATCAAACAGTTTATGAACAATTGGGGGGTTTCGATTGGATTTTAGATTTTAAATGGATTTCAGTACCAGAACGAGAATTAACTCGTATTGGAAATGATAAAACAAAACCAATACGTACACCACTTTTAGCAGGAGGTCTTGTGGCAATAAATAAACAATTTTTTTATGATGTTGGAGCATATGATGATGAAATGAATATATGGGGTGCTGAAAATTTCGAAATGGCTTTTAGGATATGGCAATGTGGAGGTTCTTTAGAATTAATACCATGTTCAAGGGTTGGACATGTTTTTCGTAAAACATCACCTCATTCATTTCCCGACGGTGAACGTAAAACAATTTTCACAAATAAAGCAAGAGTAGCTGAAGTTTGGATGGATAAATGGAAAAATATTTTCTTTGGATTAAATCCTGATGTGGATGCGGGTAATGTTACAAAAAGAATTGAATTACGAAAACGTTTAGAATGTAAAAGTTTTGAATGGTATTTAAAAAATATTTATCCAGAAACAAATTTGCCCATTGATTTTAAACACTTGGGAGCAATTAGAAATTTAGAATCAGGAAAATGTATTGATTCATTTGGTAGAAATATGTTAAAAAATATACAATTTAATACATGTTCACGATTTGAACCATACCAGATATTCACCTATACTGAAAATAATAATATTCAATCAGATTCAGTGTGTTTAACTGTATCAAAAGAGGATGAAAATAAAGTTATTATTGAATTGTGTAAAAATGATCAAGACAACAACAACAATGATTGGTTTTATGATGATGATAATAAAAATTTTATAAATTTAAAAACTGGCAAATGTTTAACGCAACCGGATAATTTTAGATTGGAAGTTAGTGCAATTTTAACTGAATGTGATAAAAGTTCAATTAGACAAAAATGGGAACTTGTGCCAGTAAATGAAATGAATATAAATTAAGTACATTTTTTTTTTATTTAAATAAATTAATTAGATGTAAAAAAAAAAAAACAGTAACTTGATGTAAATTTATTTAAAGTCAATTAAAAAGTATTTAATTAAAACTATATTTTTACATATTTTTTTACTCTACATAAAACACTACACACAAAAACACTACTATAAAACACTACTTTACTCTACACTACACTCTATACTTATAGATATATTAACGGTATCGTGTTCGTAACCACCGATAGGAGGCAGACTAGATATTTGAAATAGGATATATATATATATATTTTTTTGTTCAGAGTCAGCTTCTGTCGATTTATCGATGTCCGTCCGTCCATTAATCTGATATGAGGTACGTTCTTCAATTTTAAAGGAAACCTTTTATAATTAAGAAAAACTAGTTTACACATGTTTAAATATAATGTTGAAGTTTAAATTTTTTATATTACTCCACCGTAATTTGCTCTTTAACGGTGGAGTTGAGGATGGTGTGTTTCTTGCCAATAATGATAAGTGAATTAATATTTCTGGCGCACTATTTGTTATTTATGAAGAATATGAAGTAAAATTGCATAAATTTGTAAAAAAATTGCTAGAATAATCCTAGAAAAATCGTTTTAAAAAAATTGCTTTATAATTGCTTCGAAATTATTATACATTTTGAAATTAACATTTGTGTTCATTTTTTTTAATAACACGAACTTAAATTAAACCTCTATTCAGAAGTGCAGCAACGCGCACCGGGTATTAGCTAGTATAATATAAATAAGTACAAACTATTTATAAAATAAATATAAACAAATTTAATTTCTGCGTAAATACAATAAAATTTGTATAGTTGATTATTATAAAATTTGTTTTATTTAATTAACATTTATTTAATTTCCATATAACCTTTTTTAAAATAAAATTTTAAAAATTCTTTCAATTTATTAAAATATTTATCAGAAAATGCATTTTCTTTTTTCATTGTATCTGCATTCATATCCATAAAGTCATCTGGTAAACTTTGTTTTTCTATAAATATAACCTTCAACATTAACAATATATGAAAGAATTGTGTCGGTGCAATACGTTCTATTTCATCCATAAATCTAAAAGATACAAAATAAATTTTGATAATAATTTTATTAATATTTTTAATATACTAAAACAAGTTAATAAATATACTTTTCAAAAGAATATTCTGATGTTTTACAATCTAATAAATTTAAACAATTAATAAATTCATCATAATAATATTTAAGAAATTCATCATAATTTTCATTAATAACATCATCTTTAACACTTGAAAATATAAGGAATAGAACATCATGTGCCAATGATTCATATTGAGCAGTTTGAAAGTCTAAAATTTTTATCTTCAAAGGATTTTGGTTCTCGTCTATAAATTGTTTTAAAAAAATTAATTAAAAATTAATGAATTATTAATGTAAAATTATTAAATTATTATTTACCATATAAAAACATCATATTATTAACCCAAAAATCATAATGAGCAATTGTAGTGTATAAACTATCTTCACACTCAATAGGATTTGCATGATATTTACAACAAAATTCTATTAATTTATCAACAATATCAATTTTTGATGAAAAATCTGGTATTGTCATAATATCATTTCTGGAAGTCTAAAAAGTAAAATATTAGATTAATATTAATTTAAGAATTATATATTCAATCTTTTGTTTTATTATTACTTGAAGCATATCATCAAAAACTTTTTTTTCAAAATTTTTAGTCATATCAAATCTTTTAATTTTTGGCATTATTTTTTCCATAAATATTTTTGGTTTTTTCATTCTTAAAGCAATTGGTGCAGCATGATATTTTGCTAAATCTTTTAATGCAATTATTGTATGTTTATAATCATAACTTTCTAATCGATCACAAACTTTATAACCCAGGGTAACTAAATTTTCCAACATTAATATTGCATTTTTATCAATAATATTTGAATTATTTTTTAATGATGTACGTATTCCATAACATTTTGGATACACATCAATAATATCATATTGTTGTGATATAATTTTATTTGCATTTTTTTGTAATTCTATTAATTCTGGTATTAAATCAATATAAATCGAATTCTCTGTAATACAAGTTCTTTGAGGTTCAAACATATTCCACAAAAATTCATTTGTTGGTGGCATTTTTACAACCAAATCCAATGTTGATACTGTTGATTCATCAACTGATTTTTGTAATTTAACTTGAACTGCCAACATACAACTGCCATAATTATCACCAGGTTTTGTTAAATATTTGCTGGTATATGAAATAATTTTTGAATTTTTATCAATATTAGATTGTAAAAATTCTTCGAAATTTTCAATGTTTGGTACAGCCTAAAATACAAAAAAAAATTTAATATTAATAATTTAATAATTTATAAATGCATTTAATTTAATTTAATTTAATAACATTTAGAATTCTAACATATTTATTAAGGAAAATGGCAAAAACCTTATTTGACCTCTTAAGATAAAACTTAAAGCTACTCAAAACTAGATTAGACTACCTTAAAGCTAATTCAATGAATGAAATAGATTTTTAATTAACTGATTGTTTGAAAATGGTGTTTTGTAATTAAATTTGTTGTAAAGTTTTTAATTTTGGTGTAATTTAGATGTCGAGTAAAAAAAGTGTTGGATGATTGTTTTGAATATTAATATAAGGTGTTCAAAATTGAGGTATCATTTTAATTTTAATAAAAAAAGACTTTTTTTTTTTGAAATATTAAATATATTTTTATTTTAATTTATTACAAATAGGTTCCGGTTAATAATGAAAAATTATGTCGACCAAGTGTCGACTACTTCGGCAGGCTTCCAATCTTTTCCCAAAATTCTGAATCACGTTGTTCAATAAACTGTTCTCAATGGTTGAAATCTGCTCGATAATGTTGTTTTTAAACTCTTGAATTGTTGTGGGATTATTGCTGTACACTTTCGATTTCACAAAACCCCACAAAAAAAAAATTCAATTTAAAATAAAATGATCAACCATCAGCTTGATGGCACGATTTGTTGGAGCATTTTCTCTACCAAATTTTGTTCGAAATTTCCTAATTACATCTTGAAAACTTTTACCATTTTCAAAAAATGTTGTAATAACAAAAACCCGTTGTTCCTTCGTGTAAAGTTCCATATTAACTAAACGGAATTTATTTAGAATATACCTAAAGAAACCTCGTATAAAAATTTCGGCAAAACAGATAGAAATAAAATGGCGGCAAAATCAAAATGATACCTTAATTTTGAACACCCCTTAGTATGAGTAAAGAGCTTCAATAGGTACCTACATTTACTAGCTTTGTTCACAGATTCATGAATGTGATCTTTAAATGTTAATTTTCTATCAAGGATTATATCAAGATATTTAACTGTATTAGACCAGTCAATTTCCCTAGCGCAAAATTTCCTAGAAGGCAATTTTGTGGTTAGTAACAGTTTTTACGTTTTTTATTAAAATATGTAGCAATGCATTTTGATGCATTAATTTAAATTTTTCAGTTAAGATGATTTTGTAAGTTATTTGTTGTTACATTAACATATTCGCCTGCATTATAAAAAAATATAATTAATTTATATTAATAAATTATACAACAATATTAATTTATATTTGTGATATTATTTGATTTTGCAACCAAAATTTATTGGTCATTCAACTTTGCCATACTACAGGTAGCTATGGTGGAAAAATATTTTTTTGGCAAATTTGATCTTCTGTTTTTTTTTTTGAATCTCTAAAGCCTTTTTATTTTGTTTCAAATCATGATTACTTTGAAGGACCTTCGACCTATACTAGTTTTGGTAAAAGCATATATTTTCCAAACGATATTATTTGAAAGACTATGTGGTCCATAGTCACAGTACCTACTTCCGCACCTAAAAATGTTTTTGATCAGAGTATCCTATTTTCAAAGAATCTGTTAAGTTAAAAAGCGGGATCCAGGGATTGGGAATTGTAATTGTAAACCCTATGTACAGTTTTTAAACTTAAGGGATATTTTGAACATAAGATACTATGAATTAAAACATTTTTTGTTGCTCAGGTACTGCATGCAACTATGAACTCGCACTATACATTTATATCATACAATTTTTCGATTGGCTTATTTTACCTAATATCAAATGGGAATTTGTATTAAATTTTCAAGAGATCACAAGTGAACTCACTAATTAAGTACATACATATATACAATATATATCAAAAAATACAATTACATACAGCAAACCTATTGCCAATTTAATTTGCCTACTTAAAAACCCTCCACAACTATAAATAAATAATATTATTAAATTATATACGTATGTTATATGTATAGTTACATTTTATATATAAATAAATAACTTATAATTATCAAACTTATATATTATATAATCAAAAAGTAAATTCAAAAATTTGCTCCACTGATTCAAAAAGCAATTGTAAAATGTAAATATTTATTAAATAATCCTAATATGTAAGTAAACAAAAATTAATTGAATTAATGCTGAATCATTTTACGAAAAAGCTAAAGGTTTTAAACGCTGAATCATTTTACGAAAAAGCTAATTACCTACCTGTTTATATTTTTAATTGTACACTTTTTAACTCACGTTTAAACGAACAGTAACTGATAAGTGATAACAAACAATATATATAAACAAATCAAAGTTAAAAAAATTTGAAATTATATGTGTAATTGTATTTAATTGAAATATCAAAACAAAATATTACGTTTATCTATAACAATTCAATTAAAATTAATGTAATTTGTTTACTGTATAAAAATATATAATTTAAATATAGTAGAATTTACTTTTAATGTTTTAGAAGTTATTCTTCCTCCACCGTTGTTTAATTATAATTAAGGTTTATTTAAAATTCAAAACAATTATGCAAAAAACAAAACATTTTTGAAACAGTTTTCTAAAGAATTGTCGAGTTTTTAAATTATATTCTGAAGTTAAAAAATATAAGAAGTTGAATATTAAATATTTATTTCATTTATTTCATTCATTAGTTTTAAATTCCTTTAAAACCTTCCAGTTTTGCTCGTCCGAACTTGCCTGCCTAATCAATCATTTCACAAAAGATTCAAAAGCACTTTTACATGAAAATTTTAATTAGCGTGTACTAAAATATAATTTTAACTTTAAAAATGAACCAAATATATATTATATAGTTTCATATAATATATATTACTCTTATATTGTTTTAAACCAGCTTTACTTAAAAACCACATTATAATCTTCTAAAACAAATTCTTGTTTATTTAATCTTGTTCTGTACACCTTTTATATTACAATTTTTTTTTTCTTATCTAAATTTAAATTTGTGCCAGATTTTTAATCTCTAGATTTTTTTCTATTTGTAGTCTATTTGAATTCAAATTTATCTCTCTTAAGATGTGATAGTAATTTAATTACATTTTATAACAGACTTTTAATATTTTAAAATTCGTTCTTAAACTAAGATTCTTTAATTACAAATGTAATTTTTAGCATATATACATATATATATTATGTATATATATTCGTTTTCTATAATTAAAAAAAAAAAAAAAAATTGCACTATATATAATAGATCTTCATAGATATAATTAATAGATCTTCATTTTTAAAGCATTGTTTTACAATCTCTTTTAATTTTATATGTCGGATACGGGATAGGTATAAATAAAATAAAAATGCAATGTTTAAATGAAAAAATTCACTAATGTTTACTTATTAATTTTTTTTTTCACACAAAAATAAATTAAAGTACCCTTGAATTCATAATTAACAAACTTGTATACATATATTGCAGTTCCATTATATGAATGAATGTTTAATTATTATTCATTTTAAAATTTATTTCTTCTGCATACTGAAATATGTATGTATGTACATGTATGTATATGAAAATACATATTATATTCCATATACTATAGGAATACTCAATTATTTTACATTAAAATTATGTTACAAATAATCATAAAATCTTAATTAATAAAAAAAAATACAATTTTTTTTGGTTTTATTTTCAATAATAAAAAAATAAAACTAATTAAATGAAAAATTAAAATTTAATACAAACATACCATTTTCAACGAATTAAATGAATATTTCGAAGAGAAAAACTATTATTTTAATGTATTTTTAATGAAATATTAAATGAAACTGATTTCAAATTGTTTTTACTTATTCGCGTACCTATGTAACTAAAATAAAACTATTTATAAAGCTTTAAAATCTGTTTGGCCAATTCTTATCAATTTTAAAGCTTATATTAAATAAATTATATCTTATTATAATAAATGATTTAAATTTTTTAGTCATTTACCTTTTTTTTTATTTTATTTTACAATTTTAAATATATGTTTTAAGAGTTTAGTTATGAGGCAGGTTACTTTTATTTTTATTTATTCTTACTTTATTTTACCACTAACGTTTAATGAAAAAAAAACTTAAAATATATAAGTATATGTCAGCTTTATATTTTTAGTTTCAATCACTGGTAATATAACTTAAAACTTATTAAATTAAAATTTCCCCACAATAAACAAATTTCAATTTGTTTGAAAAAAAGGAAAAGAAAATGTAATCAATTAAGAGGTTTAATTCTTATAACAGGTCAGTTTTGCCAGTAAAGTATTTGATAAAAAAAAAAATTAAATTTTAAATTGAATAAAAACTAGAAACTAAAAAAATAAAAATAAAAACAAATGAATTTAAATATACACAAAAATAGTATGCATATAAAATCCCAAAACTATTAAATTATTCTTATGAACCCAAATGGAAATTAAATGATTACTCAAAATGAACTATTTTTATCGTCTATTAGACACGATTAATTTATGCATTTGATAAAGTCTATATCCTTATCAAATATTTTTTAATATCATAGATAGTATGTTATCAGTTTAGTAAATATGTAATTGCATAGAAGTTATTTATGCATAATAACTTTATCAAGTTACAGTAGTAGATTTCACTGCGCAAAAGATTAATTTCATTATCTTTATATTAAAAATTTTGTATGACTTGGAATGTTTTAAGTATATGAATAGTCCAAAAATTTTACTATATAGCTTCCCATTTTATATTAATATTAGATAAGTAAATATATGGTATTCCAATCACCCATCTGATGTCATTAAATTGTACAGAAATAATGTTCCTTTCCAAAATCATTAATATTGATTAAAACTGTAAAAGAATCAAAATGTCTTCTCTATTACTTTCCTTTTGAACAAGTTTTAAATAACAGAAATATCTGAATTAAATAACAGAATACCTATGAAAAAAAATACAAAGAAATTTGAAATGCTTAAAATTCCTTTTATTTGTATTATATTTGTAATTAAAAATACAGAACAAAACTAAAGAAAACTAGTTGTAGGATGTTATCAAAACGAATTTTTCTTTTTCTAACATTAGGCAAGATTTGATTAAAAACATATTAAAATTTAAACAAGATCTTTTTCAACTGAAATCAATATTGTTCAACTTTTCTTTAAAATCTTTCAAAACACTCTTATAATATTCAACTTTATTTAATAATTCTATTCTTTCTTCCATATATAAAGATTTGGGCATTTGAATGTATTCTTCATCTTGAATTACAATCGTTCTTACTTTTGAACAAGCTTCACTTGTTTTCCTTTTTTTGGTTTCAGATTCATTTGAAAAATTTATATAATTAGTTTCAATTTCTTCTTCTTTCGGAATTAATTGAAATTTATCTTCATCATTTATCTTATTTAATTTTACAATATTTCCATTTGCAAGCTTTATAAATTTATATTTTCGTTTTTGTATAATTTTAGCATCATTATAAATCTGCATTGACTCTAGAAGTCTTCCTGGTTCTGGATATGCTTTTATTGGAATTGAGTTTAATACAATATTTTTTTGTTTATGACTTTTTAATCCTAAATTTTTAACATCAAATGTTTTTTCTTGAGTTGTTTCATTCATAATTATATCATCCTGTGAAGTATCTGAAATTATTTGAACTTCATAATCATTAACCTTGTCATGTTCCTCTATCTTAAAATTATTAGCATCATTACATTGTGAAATAGTCTAAAAATATTTTCAATAGTTAGTTAATATAATTTTTAATATAATTAAACAAAATACTGCATAATCAATTGGTACTGCTGATACTACAAGATGAACCCGTCTTTGTACTCGCGAAATATATTTGTCTTCAAAATGTTTTGAGCAAATATATTTTGGATTTTCGGTTGTTGTTTGAGAAAGTTTTAACCATTTTTTTGAACGTTCAGGATCGGAAGGAAAACTGAAAAATTTTATATCTGGATTCAAGTTTGTTCTATCCCTGTATTCATAACAACCTAAAATAATACAAGAAATTTTATATAAATCAATATAATTTTCATTAATTTGTATTAATAATAACGTACCTTTGTAATCACAATGTCTTTTAGCTACCATTATTAATTAAAATCATTTAAGAAATAAACAAAATAAATTTCGGATTATATGTTAACATTTGGTTTGTTTATAAATTTAACAGCAAAATAAAATATATTGGAAAATAAAATAAAGTGTTATTGTGAACTTTCTTTCGTTAAAATTTCTTATGATATAAAAACGATAAAAACTCAGTTGGCCAGTGACATCTATGAGTTACTAAGAAAAAAAAAAAAAGATTCTCACCTGTTTTAATATTTTAATTAAAATTTGTTCAGCAATATTTAAATAATATTAAATTTCAAATATTAAAAATGGATATATAAATACAAATTTTATAAAAAATGGTAGGTGAAACAAATAATATAAAATAATTAAATTTTTAGTAAAAATTTTAATACAAACACTTTAATCTAGTCGCTTCCCAACTAACAACAATCCCAAACCCAACCTTCACTTTATTTAGTTATTTTAAGCAGCTAACTTCATTTATTTACTATGTGTCATTTAATCACGTCATTTTGTATTGTCCGTCAGATCGCTTTCTAAAAAAAAAAGGAAAATAAAAATATTAATAAAGTTTAATATTTTTTGTTATTTTTTAAAACTATAAATAGAAATTTAATTTAGTTTTTGTTTATATACTTATTATTTTTATTTAAGTTTTCATAAAAAAAATTATTAAATCTATTAAAATGAGTGAAAGTTGTAGTAGTGATAATCCGTTTGGCAGTAGTGATTCTAATTCATCGCAACAATTAAATGATTCAATGGAGAATTCCATCATAATTCAAAGACAAAATAATACAGATCCAATATTAAACTCAGCACAAAATGTTTATAACGAAACCATTGATGATGAATTAAATTTTACAAAACTTGCAAAAGTTTTATCAAACAATCAAATTGATCAACAAGTAAACAATCAATCACATTTCAATAACAAATTAAATGGTAATATCGATAATGTCGCAAATGGTGATGATCAATCAGATTGTGAAGAAAGCGATAACGAACAAGATGAATGTGATATGGATGAAGGAGGAGATGAAGATAATGAGGACGAAGATGATGATGATGATGATGAAGATGATGATGACGATTTTATGGATACAGACGATTCATCAAGTTTTTCGAGCATGTCTGGATTTACAGAATTTTTTGGGCAAGGTTGGAAGGCTATGAATTGGATACAATGCCAGATGACATCGGGTGTAAATCCAAGAGATATTTTATCACAAATATTAATGAAGGATATTTCACCTGATTTAGATGATATGAATTTATGGAAGATTATAGCAAGTATGCTGACTGAGCCTCCACGCCGTCAAAAACTAACTCATGTTAATACAATAGAAGATGTTGTTAAATTGTTGGGTTCTTCGAAAAAAATAATTGTATTAACAGGTGCTGGGGTTTCAGTTTCTTGTGGTATACCAGACTTTCGCTCAGCTGATGGTATATATGCACGGTTAGCTAAAGATTATCCTGATTTGCCAGATCCACAAGCTATGTTTGATATTCAATATTTTTCTAATGATCCTCGCCCATTCTTCAAATTTGCGCGGGAAATATATCCTGGTCAATTTACTCCATCATTGTGTCATCGTTTTATCAAATTTTTGGAAGAAAAAGGAAAGTTGTTGAGAAATTATACTCAAAATATTGATACATTAGAACAAGTTGCTGGCATTAATAATGTCATCGAATGTCATGGGTCCTTTGCTACAGCATCATGTACTAAATGTAAATTAAAGCAAACAGCAAATGATATAAAAGGTCAAATTTTTGAACGAAAAATTCCAGTTTGCCCAAAATGTCAGCCAGATGTTGATAGTAATTTGTTGCAAGTTGAAAATATAATAACAGAAAATAAATCTACAGAAAAAATTTGTAACGGTTATGATAAATCAAAAGATACTGAAATATGCGGTAGGACCATGAAACAAGTTTCTCACGGAGAAAATGAAAATGGAACAACTAGTAAAGAACACGAAAGTTTAAGTCCACATACTAATAATCATTATAAGGATTTAGTGCAGAATGGTATTATGAAACCAGATATTGTCTTCTTTGGAGAAGGTTTACCAGATGCATTTCATTCAGCAATTGGTGATGATAAAGATGAATGTGATTTATTAATTGTTATTGGATCATCTTTAAAAGTCAGACCAGTTGCTTTAATACCCAATTTAATTCCTCCAAATGTACCACAAGTTCTAATTAATCTTGAACAGCTTCCACACATGGATTTTGACGTTGAATTACTTGGAGATTCAGATACCACCATAAGCCATTTATGTCAAATGTAAGTAACATTTTTTTTTTTTAATTTCATTTAAAATTAACTTGTTCATTTTTTTTTCAAGGCTTGGTGGTGAATGGTTAGATATTTGTCCAAAGGAAATTCGTGAAAATCTTATTACAAAAGCTCAAAATCATACTACAAACCAAATTGAAATTTCTTCAGATCCAGATTCTTCTAATTTAACACAACCAAGCAATTCTATTGAATCCACAAAAATCCTAAAAACAAAAAAGAGATGTTTTGAAGAAGTTTCACTTACATCAAAAAGCGCATCAGAAAAACAACACAATATACCAGAACTAGCAACTATTTCAACAAGCAATCAACCTTAAATAAAATTTTCCTGCTTAACATTTCTTTTTACCACAAAACAAAGTAAATAAAATGTTACCTTCCCTTTGGATGGGTACTTACAAAGATTTTATACTTTAAAGGGATCTCTTTTTTTTTTTTTTTTACCGAGAAATAAATTTGGTCAGGACTTTAAATGAATATTTCTAACAATTGCCTGTGTTAAAAAAGATCCAATTTATGCATTGTATTAGTTTTAAGATAAAAATAAGCAAATAAATTAAATTCAGAGAAAAGAAATTATTTGTTGATTAATTTTATTCACAATAGAAATTCTAATTAAGAATTTTAACTTAAACTAAAAAACTTACAAAATAATTTTAATATATAAGAAAATAAACATTTTATACATATAATAAAACTAATTTTGAGGTGGTGGTGGTGGTGGTGTCATATATAAGGGTTGTTCGATCAGGTTTTGTGGAGGAATAAATGTATTTCTAATAGCATAGGGATTTGGATAAATTAAAGATGAATTAGGCTGTGATACATTATTATTATAATTTGAAGGTTGTGGCTGAACTGCATTTTGTCCATGCATATTAAAATTTTGATTAAAATTTCCATTATAATATGATTGATCCATATATTGATTTGATCTTGAATGTGACTGAGGAAAATTGGGATGCTGATAATTGCTATTGAAATTATAATTTGCATGCCAACTGTTATTAAATTGGTCATAGTTATAATTGGGTGGTGCTTGTAAACGTGCATTATTATATACAGGTCGATTTCGAGGTTGAAATTGATTATGTTGTTGTCTATATCCCCTGGGAAATCTATTATTTCCTCTTCCACGATTATTAAAACCTTGTCCGTAATTACTCATTTGAGAAGTCATTCCAGAAGAATCACTCATTTGAGAAGATGTTGACGAAAATGTACGTGAACGTTTTCTTTCATTAATATTTTCATCTGGTTTATTATTATGCTCTTTGTTTCCCAATCCACGTCGATAGTTTCTTTCTTCTTCATCATCTGAAAAATCTATATGCCTTGGAGATGGTTCAACATCATTTTTCCAACTGGCATCTGAACCACGAACTTTCATTATCTCTGACAAAATTACAAATTGGGTATGTTCTGTTCTTGGAGCTACATAAACATCTTGCCCTATTTCGATACCCTTTTCTTCGATTTGTTTCTTTGAATTGAAACGAACACAATACAATGGACAAGTTACTTTTCCTAGAACATCGAAAATTACGCCTGGCAAAATAAAAATAGATATATTGAAAATCGGAACATTAAATATTATAATATTTTTGTGACTTATAACTGGTATATATTTTTACATAAATTATAAAAAAAAACTTTCTCACCTAACACCTTTTGCCCTTTATCCAAAAATAAAACTGTATCCAAATTTAATGGTACAGTGTCTGGTATTGAATTAACTAAAACAAGTTGATCTACCACAGAATGAATTTTGCCTAATAAAACACATTCTTCTTCAGGAACTGTTATTTGAAGGTCTTGTATAGGTGGTAACTCATGAAGTAGTAATTCACCTTTAACGCGCAATGGATCATTTCTTTTTTTTGGACAGTTATTTTCTTCATCATCAATCTCTTCTTCATCATTTGCTTCAAATTCCATAATCTTTTTTTTAAGTTGTTCATGCACTAATTCAACTTCAGAATCTGAAGAACTATCAGAATCGATTTCAACCACTTGATCACGATAACCTTTATCATTAACAACTATTGGTTCAGAATCACTGGAATCAGTATCAGTATCGGATTCCGAACCAGAGTTAGAATATTGTGACTGTAAAAACCCTAAGCTTGTATTTTTTATGTCAACATTAACTAAAATATTTTCAGATGCTTCCATTATAGTATCAATATTCTCATTCGAGGATTTTAATTTATCTTCACATTCAATTTTATTTTCAATTTCATCACATTCATTTGGAACTTTTTCACTATGCTCAATAACTTCTTGTTCATTACTTATTTCCTCATTATTTTGTACTGTTGATGTAAGTATCTTTTCATCTTCCTTAGGTAATTCTATAGAATGCTGGTCTTCATTAAGAGCACTTTCAACTTTCTGATCGTTATTTTCAATTTCAGCATTTGTATTATTAGCATGTTTAATTATTATTTGAGAGTGAATTAAAATTTCTTTATCGTTTGATTTAACTTCATTTGCTGGAATTTCTAAAATTTCTAATATGTGTATACACAAAAAGAATATGTATGTTACTAAACTTTATGTATTTTTTTAAATTTAAAACAAAAAATCTCACCTGCAGGAAACTTTGGTACACTCTCTGTGTTTTCTTCATTTTCATTTCCAATATTTATATTTTTTTCCTCATCAGAATTCATTTTATTTATTATTTTAAAAAAGATTTTAACAAACGAATCACAAGTCAGGTCAGATTATAAGCAAATTATAATAATCAAAATATAAATTAATAATCCACGTGCTAATGGTGTTACCAAAGAGGTTAATAAAATAACAAATTTAATAATGCAAAAAGAAATCGATTTATATTCTAGAAGTTTTCATAAATGTATTTAAAAAAAAATAATTTTTTATTATTTACTTTTTTAATATATTTAATTTCTTAGATAGAAGGTCAATTATTTTATGTCGTGTTTTAAATAATAATTAATATATATTTAAGTATAAATAATAATATATATTTATAGTAATTAATATATTTTTAAATCGATTATTTTCAGTTTATTGTTTACAAAGTTGGTAAGATTGCTTTATTATAAAACACAGCTTGACTATAACTTTTATGTTTAAATCAGCTGTTAAATTTAGGTTATATTATTTTGTGATTGGTTTTTAAAAATAAGAATGTTTTTTAATTTCTGAAAAAATTTATCTAATATTGGCTTTTAGTATCATACTAAACATTTGGTATGAAATTATACAATCCGACAGTAAAAAATATTTTAGACAGATGGCCTGGTAAAAAAATATTTGGTATCTATCGTTTTCTTCCACTATTTTTTGTTTTGGGGGCAGCATTAGAATTTTCTATGATTAATTGGACGGTCGGAGAAACAAACTTTTGTAAAAATTAAAAGCATTTGGTTGTCATTATATATTAATTGTTACATTTTTGTTTATAGATCGAACTTTTAAAAGAAGACAAGCCAAAAATTTTATTGAAGAAAAGTTAAATGAAGCAAAGTTGAAAGATAAATAAAATGCCTGCTGGAGTATCTTGGGGTCAATATTTAAAATTTATGTCCTGTGCTTTACTATCAATGATGGCAGGATCTCAAATCGTTCACATGTATTATAAACCATTAAAAGATTTAGATGCTTATATAAAAGATGAATTAAGAAAGGATCCATCAATTGATCCAAAAATAATTTTAGAATCACTGCAAAATATTAATAAATAGTTTGAAAGCTTTTTAAAATGTAGAAGTAGATAAAATTGTGAAAATAAAGTAGTAATAAATTGTTATTTAAAATAAATAGTATGAGTTGTATTTTAATTAAAGAAAAAATTACTTTTGGAAAAAAGTTTTATTTCAAAAAAAATTCTATAAAAAATTAAGGAATTTCAGATGACAAAGTTTTACTGGTAATATCATCTAAATATTTAACACCATCTTTGTCAATAACTGCAACTTTAAAATTGGGTAAATTTATTATTAAACGCTTTTGAATCTCTGTTACACATTTTTTGACAACTTCATAAGCTTCGTTTTGGGTTATATTCGGATAATGATATCTATCAAATATACTTGCACAGAATAAACCTCCGTAACCCTGTCCCCCGTAATTTAACGACTTTGCATTAGCTAAGTAGTCTATATAATGTAATTCGGAACCTTCATTTTCGTCATACCTGAAATAAAAATATATGAATGTTTTAAATTAAAAATAAAATAACTAAAAAGCATACCCAGCTACAAACATATTAACATGATAAGGTGTATATGAACGTAAATAATCAGCAAGATTTTTACGTGTGAAATGTGCAGCAGCTTTTGGACCCAAGTCATATCCATTTCTCATTTTATATAAAGCTATATTTTTTGATATATATTCAGTAAATTGATCGGTATCACCCGATTCACCAATTGTAGCAATTGCCAAATGATCAGATATTTTATGAATTTTGTTTTCATCTGTATTTTAAAAGTCATGTTTAGTTTTTACATTTACAAATTTATGTAAAATCATTTTACCTTGTTTCATAGTAATAATTGAATGAGCTTGGGTGCAATCGGCCGCAAGCATTACAAAATCTTTTCCTTTGATTCCTAAAATTGTTTCCATTTTCCTTAAATTTGTACAACTTTTTTTCTTTTTTATTAGAAAATAATACAACCGGGTTCTCCAACGATGACTTTTTAATTTGTAGTAAAGTCACCCAAGCAACGTTTTTGATATATAAAATGACAACTTTATGTGAATATTCGATGGTGTTTATTAGGTGCGTTTAGTAATTGATATTTTTTTAAATATTTCAGAGTGAAAATTTCCTTTAATTAATTTTTATATACATTTTGTTATACAAATATTTTATTTTAAACTAAAAAACAAAATTTAACAAACCAATCAATAACAAATTTTCAAATTTTCGATAAATTTTCAAATTTTATTGAAAAAATTGATTAATATTCAGAACTTACCCTAAATTTAAAATGTCAAATTTAATATGACTTTTTTCTTTTGACCCAAGGCATTTCTAAAAATCGCAAAATTGGAATTTTTATTATATTCGTGATTCTAGAACAAAGAAGGAAAAAATTAAAATACATTAATTTTACAAAAAAAGACAAAACAGTGTAATAAGAAAAAATAAATATGGAAAAAAGAATTATTTTATTTAGTTTTATTATAGGACTTTTATGTGGAGGTAAGATATTTTTTTTTTAATACAAATATTTCATAATTATAATCGGTTTTTATTAAGGAAAAATAATTAATTTTAAAGTCACAATAAGGGGATTTTTAGAGCTATATAATTGTGTTTAAATAACTTATATGTATGAAAATAAAAACACTGTTTAGTGCTATGAGTAGACAAAAATTTATAATTTTGAATGCGTAGTAATGTTATTTTTCCGATCCAATTAAATTTAGAATTTCACTAAAAAACAAAAACTAGAAAAATTTAGTACATATATTAATTTTTCTAAAATTTGTTAAAATAAAGAAGTCAGCAATTTTAATATGGTGACGATGCCATTTGAAATTGTTTGTTCTCTATGCAACAACTTATCCAATAAGGAGATAAAACTACATTTTAACATTCAAAAGATTATTTTAAAAAGTAAAATTTTAATATTTGCTTAATAAAACAGATAAGAAAGCAAAGAATCAGCATTTTTTGTTAAATAAGGTCGGTGAATCATTTTATTTTTTTACAACTGAAATGTAATACATATAATATTCAACCTTAGCTTTTTAATATTGTTCTTTATCACATTTTTAATAGTAGGAAGCATTTTAAAAAGAGATTTAAAAAGATTCGTTTTAAAAGACAAAAGTCAAGGACAAAGAAATATCAGAAATTAATTAAATAAATTTATGTTTAATAAAAAATTATTATTTTTGTAAATATATTTAGGGTGCATTTTAAGGAAGAGTCATTTAAGCTTCTAAATATATTTTTAATCTTATTGTATAAAGTTAATTGTCGTTGGTAGTTTATTGTTTGTTTCCTTTTTTTGATCCCGCATAAAAATTCAAATTAAGTTCTAAAGATCATTTCAACTATACTTCAGAAAGTTTTAATACATATATGTAAACATATATGTAAAACACAGCTACATTTATTTTTGTTAAAGTTTAAAGAAAAATTATTTATTTTCCAAACATTAACATCTAAGAAAAATAAACAATATTAAAAAAAAAGTAGATATTTAAATAAAAAGGCGTTATTTATTTATAGCCCGGTTCCAAGAAGATAAAAAATTGTAAATATTTATATCTTATCTCAAAATATTTTTACATTATTTGAGTATTTATTTTTGAATTTATTAAATATACAAAAATGTACAATATATAAAAAAAAAAAGTCCAAATGTGTATATGTATGCAATTTAACTTTTCTAAATATATATTTTAAAAATTTATTTTTAAATTAAGTATTAGTTAAATTATAATTGAACTACCTAAAATTTTCATAATTTTAACAACATTAAAAGTGTGTAAAAAATTGAAAACATTTTCAAAATCAAAAGAAAAATCAATAGGTAGGTATAAAATAAAAAATATATCACACGTTTTAACACGGATAAAATTTGGTTTGCATAAGTATTTGCATTACCTTACCTACTTACGTTGTTTGTCAGAAATTTATTTTATAATTTTTAAGTCCAATTTATAAACTAAAAGAAAAGGCAAAAAAGAATTACATATTGTCGTTTATTTAATTAATAACCAATTCACTTAAATGTTAAAAATGATTCATAAAATATGTCGTTTTTTTTATAAAAAAGAAAAATAAAAAATTATATAAAAAAACCTCTTATCAAATTTTTACTTTTTAAATTAATTAAAAATTAAATTTTAAGTAATTGTAAGTTCAAGACCTTCGATTTTTTTGTGGCTCTGCATTGAGATAGGATGTTTTATGCATATTTAACGACATGACAAGAATACAAGATAAGGTGCACATAAGATAATTAGTTTGTAGTGCTATAGGACGATTTCTTTTGATATACTTTGCAATCTGCTTTTTTTTGGACAATTTTTCCCACAAACTAATTATCTCTTTATTTAATTTCTACATTAAATGCATTTCGATTATTTCTTACTTCATTAATTTAAATTAATTTTTTTACCCAGCGAGTGCTTTAGGATTAACTGATAGTGCTGCGCAGATTCAGCCTCTTAAAGTATCTATTAAAGAAGTTCCAGTTGATATTTCTACAACATTAGAACCACAAATAACTACCATATCACCCCCCATTACAAGCGAAAAAACTCCTGAAACGACAGTAAAACCTGATGAAAAAACAACAAGTTCTACTTCTACAACATCAACACCTGCTCCAACCACTACAACAACTGAAAAAACGTCAACAGCTCCAGTCACAACTACTACAGAAGCAACGACGACATCAACAACTCCAGCACCAACAACAACGCCAGCGCCAACACCATCTCCAACACCAACTCCAAAACCAACTCCAACACCACCCGTACCTCAACCTGAAGTTGCAACATGGACTACACCATGTATCTTATTACAATTGGCATCTCAATTAAATATAACTTACAAAACCAAAGGTATTTTATCAATTTAAAAATGCAAAATATAAATTTCAAATTTATTTTATTAAATTTCAGATAATAAAACTGAAAATAGTTTATATAATATACCCTCAAATGCAACAGTGGGAGATTCAAACTGTGAAGGAAATGGAACACAGCAGATTCAAATTGATTGGAATACTTTAACAGGGCAAAACTCATATGCCTTCTTCTTCCTTAAAAATAAAACTGATTTTTATTTGTACATGATTAGATTAGTTATTGAAATATCTGATGATAAGTATCCAAATGCTGGTAAATAAGAAAATTTTAATTTTTAACCTATATATTGAATAATTATTAATATTTTTTTTGTTTTTAGAAAATCAAACACTACATTTGTTTTATCAAAGTGCAGCGAAGTCTAATTTCCTTACTCCAATAAATATGTCTTATCATTGTACTAGAAAACAAAGTTTAATGTTGGCACGAACTTTAAATGAAACAGAAAGTGCTGGTACATTAACCATTTCTCATGTTCAAATTGAAGCATTCCACACCGGAGACTCAAAAAAATTCTCTACAGCTAAAGATTGTGATGCATCCGAGGTATCAGATGCAGTACCAATAGCAGTTGGAGTTTCCTTGGCTGTTTTGATTTTAATTATGTTGATCGCTTATTTGGTAGCACGCCGAAGTTCTAGTGCTAGAGGCTACATGTCATTTTAAATTAAGTCCAAATGCAAGACTAGAAATTGAAAAACAAAAATGAAAGATTGATAGAAATGGCGAAGCATATGAAATATTCATTTATCTTAAACAAGAAGTATTTTCCGATTTGAGTGTTTAAAATCATTTTTGATATTAAAATACTATATTTTTTTTTTACTTTACTGATATCGAAACTATTCTACATTTTAGTTATTTACTTATTTTAGTTATTAATTGTATCTTAAACTTTTCTTCTATGTTTTATTTGTTTTTTTTTGTGTTATTTGAAATTTTTATCAAAATTAGAATGAAATGGAATAAAAAGAAAATAAAAATTTAAAAAAAAAGGCTAGTAATTAATATTCAATCAGTTTTTTAAAAGACGAATAATGGTGTTGAGAATGAAAGTAGTGTATCTTTAAAATTGTATACATTTAATTAAATTCAAATAAAATAAATAAGAAAAACGTTAACCAATTATTTTATTTATAACTTTATACATAAATCAAATGAAATTTAACTTCAAATTGATCGAGGTACAAGTAAAACTTAATTTCATATTAAAATCGACTACAAATAATCGTTGTTTTTATTATTCATCAATATTTTTCTTATTTTTTTTTCAGATAATATCTACAACAATGTTACAAGATTTACTTGAAACATTAAACTAAGAAAGAAATACTTTGGGTTTAATTATGTATATAATCGTTAATCAGAACAGAATAAAATATATATATAAAATAATTATTTAAATCCCTTTTTTTCGACAAAGTTAGTTGTTATGTTTCTTTGAAATACTTTTATAATTACGTTCGCGAAAATTTTGTAAATTCATATTTCTATTGTTAACATGATAATAATAATTACGTAATTAAAAGACTTTCTGATAACCTTATTAATTAAATTACATTATTTATGCATGTAGGTTTTAAGTTTTTGTATAGTTTTATAAATATGTAATATTAAATATATATTTCATAAATTTTAAAAAAAATTATTTATAAATTTATAATTTTAATGATCACTTTCTATAAAAAGTAAGCTTTAATTTTCAAAACAATACTCAATTTTAAGATTTATGTGTATTATCATTGAATAAATAATTTACACAATGTTATTACATAAAAACGATGTTAAAGATTCGTATTCGCTATACATTTTTTAAAAGCATTATTTTTTGTAATTACTACAATGGAAAATAAGGTTAAAATGACGATCAGTTACTAAATTTTCAAACTATTTATATCGTTAATACATGGTTGATACCCTGTCACTAATCTATTTCACCCATTAGTTGATAAGATTTTATTGTATTTAAAGTTGCAAACATTTTTGCGCTATTGAAAGTAGTAATATAGAAATTGAAGCTTTTCCAACAGATAATTATTTGATTTTTTAGAAGCATAAAATCAAATTTATCTACGGGCAATAAATTTTTAATTTTGAAAAATGTCATTCAGCCTATACTACTTTATAGAGTTCCGATCTGGGGCGATTGCCCTCTATTACTCACCGCAAAAAATTGCAAATAATTTAAAATAAAATATTAAAAACAATTTATAACCTACCATTTAATTACTCGACAAACAAACTACATAAAAAAACTAATATGGATATCATTTTAGATAAAATCTACAAAATAAATAATAAAATTAATTACAAATTGCAATTCTCTAGTAATATGCTAATAAAAAACTTATATTAATCCTAGTTAATTAGTTTAGTAAGTTAGCCTAAGTTAGCCCTAAGTTTTAAAATATATATTTATATACAATCAATCAAGGTTTTTTATAATTTTTGTAGTTGTAATTGTCATTATAAGTAATTTAATCTCTTCAAAAATCAACTCTTAATATTAAGCAATTGTATATCATGTAATAAATAAAAAAAAAATATTAAGAATTTTTTAATAAAAACTAAATGCAGTTCAAGGTACAATTTAAAAATTCTTATAAAATAAAAAATGAAATAAATAAAATATAATTAATAATTTAATTTTCCATTATGTGGAATCTTTATTATCTATATCAAATCTATATATTAATAAATAAAAATAATTTTAATAAAATTTCCGTAATAAAAAGAGAGAACATTTTTTTTCGAAAATAAATAATTTAACAAAATAAGTTTAAATTTTTATTAAAAAATTTTAATTCTCTCATTTTATTTATACTTAGATTATTTACGACTAACCAGTGTAACACCACAGTCCACACCACACCATCATTCACTACAAATAATTATTATTGATTGACAACTTTTTTTTTAATAAATTATATTAATATATATAATTAATAAAAAAAAAACAAAAGTTGAGAGAAGATGGATAATAACCATAATTTATAAGAAAAATTGCTCTCATATTTTATGAAAACAAATGAGAAATTCAAATTTATTGACTCAAGTTATAATAATTCTTATTTGAAATATTCGTTATTTGAACATATGTATCGCTTGTGTATTAAGTGATCGCAAGTGATCATACAAATAATACCTAAACAAAGTTAAGATTATTTAAATGAAATAAATGATGGTATATATACATCTTATTAAAAATATTATATTATAAAAAAAAAAAACTTATCAATAAAAAATAAAATTTTTAATAAAATAGAAAAAAAAAATTTTATTAGATTTGATCCCACCAAAATTTTGTCTTTTCTGGGGTTTTCTTATTTGTATAAACATATTTTATTATATTTTTGTTTTTTTTTTTTTTTTTTGTTTGAATTTTAATCAATGAAAATAAATATCTATAATATAAACACAGTTGATAGAATTTTAGTCTTTGATTGGAGGGCTTATGTGTAACATATATTAAAATAAAAAATTTAAATTAGTTTGATTTAAAAATTAATTAAAAAAATAATTACAAAAATAAATAAAATTAAAAAAAAATATACATATTATAATTAATATAAATTAAATATTAATTAATAAATAAAAAAAAAATTAAATTAAATGGAGGTAAGTTTAACAAGTTTTTAAAGTTATTGTTTGAATCTTTTGTTTTTGCTTTCAATAGAAATTAAAACTATTGTTTTTTTTTTTTTTTTTTAATTAGTTAAAGTGAAAGTCATTTATGCTAATAAGGTATATTTATGCTATTGATTTGTTGGCTGGTTTTTTTTTTCTATATTTTTAAAATTTTTTTTTATATAAGTATAATATAATTTATTATTTAAAAGATTTAAATTTGGTATTTGATTTTTTTTTCTTAAAGATAAAATTACTTTTTCTTTTGTGCATTTTAACTAAAACAAGTTTTATCCGTTAGTAATTTATAAATTAAAAAAAAAGTCTGTTTTATTAAAAAAATATTGCTTTAAAAATGAATTTTCTGAATTTTCTTTGAAATTCAATGGGTATTTTTTTTTTTTTATTATAAGTCTGTTATAAAATTATGTAACTGAAATTTATTTAAAAAAAAAAATAAGGAAATACCATATGCATTACATTATAATAATAACATATTGTAAACAATTACTTTATTTTTTTACTATGATTAATTTTTTTGCAATAATAGAATATGTTGCTATATAGAGTATCTGTTATTAAATCTTAAATCTGTTGTGTTTATTTTTTACCTTATTTAGAAATTCAGAGAATTGGAATTGATTTTATGTAATTTTCGAATATCTTGTATGTATAAAAGTTTAAAAGTACATTTTGAAAATATTTTAATATACAAACTAAGAAATAATATTTAAAATATGTTAAATATATACGAATATAATATTGAAGGTATAATAGTTAAATAATATTTTAAATAATATTGAGGTTTTTTCTTAAATATTAGACATTTTTATACCTGACTTGACCATTTTACAATAAGGGAATTTTTTTTAAAAATAGGGGTGAATAAATTAAAATTATTTCTTATCTGAAGTCATTTGTATAATCAGCAGGTAATATGGTAACAGAGAATACGTTTGTTTAATCTTACTAGAATTAATCTTAGAATCTTTCTTATGATATTTAAAAAAATTTAAAAGGAAACAAAATTTCATTTATATTTGAAATGTTTTATTTCTAAAGCAACCCATACACGATGGACCGGGACTTCAACTTGGTAAGCGTACTTTCGAAGTTGAATCGTGTATGGGCAAGTTGAAAGACCATTTTGAAGGTTGAAAAGTTGGTTGGAAAAAAATCAAAAAATTTTGATTTTTTGTGGACGGGGTCCTAGGTTTGCATTTTAGTTTTATCGTGTATGGGCAAGTTGAACAACTTTAATGTCATTTTGTTTTATTTTTTTTCAATTTTTGACACGAAAGATCGTTGAGATATTCCGATTTGAAAAAATAAGAAAACTATAATGTATAAAATAACAAATAATTAAGTAAAGAATTTGAAATAATTATAAAATTAAGTTAGAAAAATGTTTTAAAATATAAAAAAATATTAAATATCATAATTTTAGAAGAAAAAAATTAAATGAGAAGAACTATATATTTAAATAAAAACTGTAAAAAATTCAAATTTTAAATTATCAGATTCTTTTGACATTTAACATATTTTATACATACAAAAAAAAAAACAATTATACGATGGTTCGATGGTAGGTTGAATAGTGTATGGTGAGGTTTGTGAACATGTCTGAAAATCTAGTCCTCCATGTATGGGCTACCTTAGTATATTTTTAGTAGAAATCAAGTTATATTTAAAAAAAAGATGGAACAAGGGCGTAATTATAAAAATTTTTACTTATTAGAATAATGATAATTTGCATTCATATCCTATTGTATGTTTAAGTTGAATCGGACTTAATATTCGTATATCTACTTGTAAAGTTCTGTGTTTTTTTTGTAAATTTAATTTCGTAGATTAATTTATTAATTCAAACACCTTCGACCTACCTTTATTTTATATTTTCATTACTACTGCTTTTTACCACAAACAGCTGATCGAATGCATAAAATCGAGTTTGAACTGAAATCTTATATTTTCAATATAAAAACTCGATTTTAAACATTTATGAAATTAATTATTAAAATAAGGATTTATGTAATAATGTATATATATATATGTATATTAAAAAACTTATAACGTACTTGTTTGTTTTGAAATTCAAAATTAAAAAAAAAAAAATTAACGAAAAATAGAAAAAAAATTAATTAAGATAATGTATATAATATAAATAAATAAATGTTTCCCCCAAAAATAAAAGGTACCTAAGTTTAATCTTTAAACATAATGATTAAAGAAAAAAAATTGTTTTTAATAGTAACATAGAAACACAAAATAATTAAAATAATCAGAATATAAAATAAAAAACTAATAAAAAATGGAAAAAACTTCTAAATAGTAAAAGAATCACACGATCATTTTAACTGAATAATGATGAAATTATTTAATAAAAAATTGTTGATTATTTTATGTTTTCTTAAATTATTTTGATAACAAACAATTAAATAATTAATAATATTTATAAATACATAATTTTTTTTTTTTTAATTTCATATAGAACCATATTTTAAAATAAAATATATGGCTATCTTTGAGAAATACAAATGTTCAAATTTAAAAAAAAAATTTGTTTCCATTCAATAAAAATTTCATAATTTTTGTATAAAAATTTAATGATGAAAACAACTTAATCGGATTAATAATAATGAGCTATATATACAAGTATGTAATTAAATACACTATGTTAGTCTATTTATAAAAAGGAAATAAAAAAACCTTCCATAATGTTTTCATATTTTCACAGAGTTAAAGTTTGTAGAAGAATTTGTTGTATGTGGTGCTATTGGTAATTAAGTTGCGACCGAATTTAAAGTTTGGAAATATTTTCTATTATAAAATTGTTAAAAGTTTAAGTTCTTCGGAATATTGTAAGGGAAAGGATGTATCTGATACTTCAATCTAAAATATATTTTATTTGTGAAAAATTTATAAGGAAATTTTCATGCACCTTTGATTTTTTTTTTTATTTTACAACATGGCACAGTGGTAATAGAGTACCGACGTTCCATTCGCAAGTTGCCGGTTTGATTCCATTAAAAGTGAAAAAAAAAACTTATCTAATTTTCGGAATCGCCACAACTACCATTCGTCATTGGCTTCAAATTAATGATGTAATTAATAATTAATTATATATCTTCAATAAAAAATACATTAATATATAACAAATATAAACAAATAATTTAATTGATTAATATATAACTCAATATATATATACATATATAGAAATAACATTGTATCTATTGAAAATCTAAAACGTTAATACATCTACATTCCTAATACTAAGACCTAATGATAAGAATATAATATGTCCTCGTTGTTCACACATGTACCAGTGGTATAAAGACATACTTATTAAACTGACAGTTGAACAGTTAGCGTCCTTAAAAAAAACCAAAACGCATTTTCCATGTTCACATTTATATAATCCGACAGATGGTGTAGTGGTTAACACTTCGGACTAGCGATCGAATGGTCTCGGCTTTTTAGTTGAACAGTTCAGTTAGCGCCCTTAAAAAAATCAAAAATGCATTTTCCATGTTCACATTTTAATCATCCGACCGTTGGCGTAGTAGTTAAGACTTCAGCCTAGCAATCGAATGGTCTCGTGATCAAACCCAGATTTGATTATATCAAATTGATGGTCATATATCTAATAAAAAAAATATAATTTATAATTTATATCATAATAGTTTATTTCATAAATTATAATAATTTATTTCATAAATTATAATAGACACATTCCACACCTCCTAACGGAGGAAAAAACCTTCAAATGGCATCTGAAAAACTATACCCCCCTTGGTGGTGTAAGATTCTTATTAACTTAAAAAACATTCTCCCTTAGCTAATTGGATAAGCACACAGAAAAAGTTGACTTCTGTCTTGACTTTTTCTAAATTATAAGTGTTGGGAAACACATAAGGATGGTAATGCTAATTTGGAGGTGCACTATATAAAAGAGTTCGTATTTTTCAGATTTCTAGTTCGAAAATGCTCTACACTATATTTATGTAAATTACAAGGTAAGAGTGTATTACGTCGAACGGGTTGGAATTTCGGCATGTTTTAGAAACTATCATCTGCTTAAATTTTATTTTAAAATAAATTTTATTAACTCATATGTCCTCAAGGAAAATATTTAGGTGGGACATAAGTCCCCTTACAAGTGGGACATAAGTCCCTTTAGGAAGTTATGACCCATTAAGTGAGTTATAACTCCCTTTATTAAATTATTAGTTCCTAATTAGGACCCACTAAGTGAGTTATAACTCCCTTTATTAAATTTTGAGTTATAAATACCATATAACTTAAATTGTGTAATTGAGCGTAATATATTAAAGTCAAATTTTTGAAATAAAATCTGAAAGTCTTTTCTGATCTCAATAATTTAAAGTATGATAATACAAAAATATATATAAGGAAAATATTAGATGTACAACAATATTCATATATATTTATCTATGCGAGATACTATATATTAGGAAGCATATTTAGGCTTATTAAAAATCAAAGTGGGCCCTTTTTCCAGGGTATTTATGAATTCATGTATGCGAGACTTTGGTTACAAAATCAGGATTACCCTTTTTGTAAAATAGCCTTTCAAAATGAAGTTTAAATTGTAAAATTATGGTTGTTTTCTTAATTTTGGAAAAAGGGAATACTCTGATTGCGAGTCCAATCTTAAAATGTGTACCCGTCACTGATATTATCTAATTAAAATTAATATTTTTTTAATATAATTAAAATTTTTTAAGCTGAGAACTGTATAAGGGAGTTATGACCCACCACGCTGAATAAAAATTATGTCTCATTAAGTCCCATTAATGTCCCACTAAGTAGAAGGGGACTTATGTCCCACCTAAATATTTTCCTTGAGGATGTCTCTAAGGGACTCCCTAAGGGACTTATGACTCTGGGAGTTCTGCACCATATAAATAATAATTCTAATTAAGAATATATTTTTTCAAGAATTTTTCCAAAGAATGTCATCAGTCCATCATTTATAAGAAAATGCATTAAAATTATATATATATATATATTGCATATTGAAAATTTTAATTGTGCAACTTATAAATACTAAGTGAAATTAAAAAAAACTTTAAAATAATATATTAATCCATTTTATAAATAAAAAATGATTAGAATATTGCGTTTAATAATCAAAAAAAATATATTTAATAATATTAATAATATATTAAATATAATAAGTATTTTTAACAATGATTTATTTAAATCAATTCTTTATCATTAATGAGTTTAATTTCTTTTGTGAAAATTAAGAATAATTTAATAAGATTAGAATTGTAGCACATTTCATCCATAAAAAAAATGTGAAATCTAGAAATAACTAGATACTTTGAATGGAATTAATTTTTGTGATTACTTTTATTTATAATATGTACATATATTTATATATATAAATTATAATTCAAATAGGTTATCAGATGATTTATTTCATTCAAAAACCAGACAATAGATTCAGTTTTTAATCGTTTTTAATTTTTAATAACCAGTTTTTAACCGGTTAAAGTCATTTGCTAATTATATGTACTCTTTATTTAACTTTATTAATTTGATTAAGAAAATATTGACCTATTATTATTATTATTATTAGAATTTAAATATCCTTCAAAAGCAAGCACAAGCACATATATATATATATAAATAGTATTTATAATAATTTATTATCATCCTATATTCAATTGATCTTTCTTATCAATTTTTCAATGAACTGATCCTAATAATTCAACTAGAATTAACTAGTTGAAAATTCCAAAATGTTTTTAAATATATTTATATACCTATATTAAATTACAATATAATTAATAAATTATTTAATTAATGATTAATTAATATAAAAATTTTTTTTTTTTTTTAGATTAAAATTGCAATTATTGGTCAAAGTAAATTTGCAGCAGATGTTTTGGAGCTGCTTCTTGATAAGAAATATTCAATTGTTGGTGTATTTACAATTCCGGATAAAAATGGACGTGAAGATGCATTAGCAATTACAGCTAAATTATATGATATACCAGTTTTTAAATTTTCAGCGTGGCGTAAAAAAGGAATTGCCATACCGTCAGTTTTAAATGAATATCAATCAGTTGGTGCAAATTTAAATGTTTTACCATATTGTTCACAATTTATACCGATGGAGGTTATTAACGGTTCGGAGCTAGGTAGTATATGTTATCATCCGTCAATATTACCTAAACATCGTGGTGCTAGTGCTATTTCATGGACAATAATCGATGATGAAGAATATGCTGGCTTTAGTATTTTTTGGGCTGATGATGGTCTTGATACCGGACCAATTTTACTACAAAAACAATGTGTTTTGGAGCCTACTGATACTTTAGATACAATTTATAAAAGATTTTTATATCCACAAGGAGTAAGATCAATGGCTGAAGGTAAATTTAAACTTAAAAAATTAATATTTAAAATATAGTTATACTAAATATTTTAAAAATGAGAATTATAAAATTTATTAAATTTTTATTTGTAGCTGTTGATATGGTTGCAAATGGTAAAGCACCAAAAATTCCTCAAATTGAAAGTATTGCAACATATGATCCACCAATGTTTAAGGAAGAAAATCAAATTATTAATTTAAATCAATCAGCACGTAAAATATGGAATTTTATACGATCTTTAGACTCTGTTCCTGGTGCTATTGCCTTTGTTGAAGATAGTGATGAAAAAATTCGATTTTATGGAGCTCATTTATATTCTGGACTTCCAGTAAAAGGGAAATTTTTAAATATTAAAGGTTTAAAAGAACCTGGAATTATATATGAAAATGGCTTAATGTTGAAAGGGACCGATAATGAATATGTGAGTATTAAACGTATTAAAAAAGGATCAAAAATGATTGAAGCAAAAGATTGGTTTCGTAATCAAGAAACACAAATTGAATTAATTTTAACTGATGATGAAGTTCATAAAAAAGCAAATCTACGAGAAATTTGGACATCCATTTTAAAAATACCTGTTGAAGAAGAAACAGATTTTTTTGAAAGTGGTGCTGGATCAATGGACGTTGTTCATTTAGTAGAAGAATGTAAAGAGGTACTAGATGTTTCAGCTCTAGAAAATGAACATCTTTTTATGGCACCATCATTTGGGGATTTTTTTGTACAAATTATACATATGTTGAGAGCAGGTAATAATAAAAACGCAACAAAAGTTTATTTTGAAGGATTTACTTTAAAAGAAAATAAACGTGAAATTGCAATTCCAACACAACTTTTTATTAATGGTCAATTTATTGATGCCGAGAATAGATCTACTTTAGATATTGTTAATCCCACAACTGAACAAATTTTATGTAAAGTAGCTTGTGCTTCTAAAAATGACGTTGATAAAGCAATTAAAGCTGCACATAACGCTTTTGAAGGACAGTGGAAACAAATTTCAGCTCGGCAACGTGGTCATCTAATGATAAAATTAGCAAATTTAATGGAAGAGCATAAAGAAGAGTTAGCAACAATTGAAGCAGCCGATTCTGGGGCTGTTTACACTTTGGCACTAAAAACTCATATTGGAATGTCAATTGATGCTTGGAGATATTTTGCCGGATGGGCAGATAAAATTCATGGCTCTACAATTCCAGTTAATCCAGCACGACCAAATAATGTTTTGACTTTTACTAAAAAAGAACCTATTGGGTATGTAATAAAATCTATTAATAAAATTTAAGAATCTGTTTCAAAAAACCTTTTATTTACAGAGTTGTAGGTTTAATTACCCCTTGGAATTATCCTTTAATGATGTTATCATGGAAAATGGCAGCTTGTATTGCTGCTGGAAATGTTTGTGTAATTAAACCTGCACAAGTATGTCCGCTTACAGCTTTGAAATTTGCTGAGTTATCGGTTAGAGCTGGTTTTCCGCCAGGAGTAATTAATGTTGTTACTGGAAAAGGTAAAGCCAGATTTTTAAGCTAAATTAGTTGCAGTAATAATAACTTTGACTTTTTATTTTTAAAAGAAATGACATTATTTATATTCATAAAATTATCTTTAAAATTTTCAGGAAGTGTTGCCGGCCAAGCAATTGCTGATCATCAACTCGTGAGGAAATTAGGTTTTACCGGGTCGACATCTATAGGTCAACAAATTATGACATCTTGTGCAACATCAAATCTAAAAAAGTGTTCCTTAGAATTAGGTGGCAAGAGTCCTCTTGTTCTATTTGCAGATTGCGACTTAGATAAGGCAATTAAACATGTAAGTCTTAGATTTAGTTTACAGTTAATCGAAAGAAAATAATAATATATCATTTTTTTTGTAATAAATGAAGGGAGCCTCTTCAGTTTTCTTTAATAAAGGGGAAAATTGTATTGCTGCAGGCCGTATTTTTGTTGAAGATAGAATACATGATGAATTTATTCATCGAATGGTTAAATATATAAAATCAATGGTGATTGGCGATCCATTTAATCGTAATACAAATCACGGTCCACAAAATCATCGATCACATTTTGAGAAATTAATTGAATTTTGTGAGCTGGGTGTTAAAGAAGGCGCAAAATTAGTATATGGGGGTGGACGTGTACCAAATACAAAAGGATATTTTTTCCAACCTACAATTTTCACAAATGTTGAAGATCATATGTATATTGCTAAAGAAGAATCATTTGGCCCAATTATGATTATTTCAAAGTTTAGTGCAAGTGATATTCATTTGGAAAAACGTTTTAATAAAACAGAATATGGCTTAGCTAGCGGTGTGTTTACAAATGATATTAATAAAGCATTAAAATTTGCCGATAAAGTTGAAGCTGGAACAGTGTTTATTAATGTTTATAATAAAACTGATGTCGCGGCACCTTTTGGTGGTTTTAAACAAAGTGGTTTTGGTAAAGACTTAGGCAAAGAGGCGTTGAATGAATATCTAAGAACAAAATGTGTAACTATCGAATATTAAATTTATATAAAGTTATGTTAAAAAAATTTTTATAAGTTAAGTTTTTCTAAATAAAGATGTTATATTATTTATATTTAAAAAATTGCTTATTGATATTATGTTATCTCTCTTAGAAGTTCCTTAGGTTTTATTTATATCTGAGATCGTCAATTGAAAATTAAGTTTTTTTTAAGGTAACATCATATAACAACTTATCTGTTGTAACACCAAATCCAAATCATACTATAATCGATTTTCATACAAACTTTCATAAAACCTCGATTTCAAACACTTAAGTTAATTGCCGGAAAAGCATGTTTTTAGCACATCATTTTAGTCAGTTCGTCCCTATGTTTACAAAAACCCGTTAGGGAGCTACAGAACTCCAAAGTCGCAAAAAGCCCTATAAATTGTTATAACAGTTCTGTTAGGTATATAGGTATATTTTCAATCTCAAAAAGATAAAAGACAGCTGGTTTTATAAGCTTTTTAAATTTTGTAATGTATTTTTTTGAAAAATGTATAGGGTTGCCATACTGTACTAAAATTTACCATTGTGCAAAACTCAATTTTTGCAAAATTTTTGGCCCCACAAATCTTCTAAACGGTTCACGTCTAGAAATTCAGAACTTAGTTTAGGAGTTATGAGCGCTCGAAAATTGAACTTTTGTTATTTTTAAACACTTGTAACTTGAATACTTGCCCAATTTTTTTTTTAGTAATATAAAAAACTCATAGCTCCAACATTATATTTCAACATATGTTAAAGGTTTTTCTTAAATTTACAAGCGGTTCTTTAAATAGAAGAAAGTGTTTCTCAGTTTTAACCATTTTTGCTTAAACTTTAAAAAAAAGGGGGGAGAGGGAGCAGTGAGATTAGATCCTTAAAAAATTTGGCAACCTTCTCCATTGGCTATTACGACTTAAAAATTTACTGTTTTTATAATAAGCAGTAACTTAGCCACCAGTGTATAAATATATTTCCTAAATTAAACGTTTATATTGAAGCTCCAAAATATGAAACACTTGAAAATGTGCTTTTTTAAAATCGCTTGGTTTTTTTCATCATTTGTTTTGTAGTAGTTTGTAGTAACCAAATATTTCAAACAAAAATTAATTTTCTTAAATATTTTAATCAAACAACCAAAATTTTTCATCCATGATCCATTTATTTCTACAAACTCAATTTTAATCCATTTATAGAAGCATATTTTAATGATTTTAAGGTTTTTTCGGGATCACTTGACTAAATTATAATATTTTCATATAATCCATTTTTTTTTTAATTTAATTTTAAAAAACTTTAATTACAATTTTAACCCATTTGGAACCGTATTTCATCAATTCTAAGCGAAAAATAGATTTCCCAATAATAGATTTCCCTGGATTAATAACTATAATTCATAATTGAAAGATAATTGATTTATTTCAAAAGTCAAAAATATCAGAACAATTAGAAATCCGTATTAATAAAGAATACAAATATCTTGTACAAAACTAAGTAACTAAAGTAGTTACCCAATAATTTTAAATTTATTCTTTTCATCTTATTAATGTTCTAATTGTGCTATTCTTGTCTTAAAATGATCATATACCGATTGAATAATATCTTCTGGTATTGGACTATCACCAGGATATACACAACCAATTTTACTGATTTTATATTCCTTGTTATCAATTATTTCCATATTATTTCCCAAACTTTTACAGTCAGCTTCAACAATTTCAAACCTGAAATATATAAAATATATAAAAATATTTCTATATATATGTATAATATGTGAATAAAAATGTTTCATATACTTATTATTTTGTAATGGATTAGATTTAGATGATTTTTCTGGAGAACTCGATGTTGCCGAATCATTTTCCATTTGCTGAGCACTCCTTTTTGAGTAAACATGTGGTGCAGACATAGCAAAATTCAAAATATTAAACGCAATTACTAAAGCAAATATTAATTTCATTTTAAGCTGTATTTAGTTTTTTTCTAAATATATGAACTTGTACAGTAATGATGGCGAACTAAATTTTCTATTAAATATTCAAATTAAAATTATTCATTTTGTAATTTAATTATATTATAAATTATAAATAAATGTGCAAAAAGTGGGGATATAACTATTATTTTATATATTGTATAATTATTTTTTATTATGTAATTCATTTTCATTGTAAAGTTCTATAATTAATTTAAACTTTGATTTTTTTTTCAATTATACTAAAAGAGTAAGATTCATTTTTATTTTATACTTTTATATGAACTTGCCTGTGTCTATTTTATAATATAATTTCAATGTTTCTTTTAAGTATTAGTTAATAATTAATTTTAACTTAAATTGGATCTCAGAATACAATATATTAAAGATTTTAAATTAATAATTATTAAATTTAAATATATCTAATAATAAATAATAAATTATGACTATACATTTTTTAAATTTAATAGTTTAGCTTTATTTTTTTTTAATTGGTGCAGTTGAATTTTCTTTAGAATTAAATATTTAAATTTAATTTCTTAAAAAGCTCTTATATATACATAGCTCAAATACGTACATACAGGGTGGCGCAAAGTGACCGATATGGTTTGAATGTTTAATAACTTTTTTATTTAATGGTTAATTATTATTTTTTGTTATACAGTATATTAATGGGGAATATTTTTAGCTTAAGTAGAAAAATTATATCCCGCAAGTGGTGACCATTTTCGGCTTCGAACGTTCGTGCTCTTTCCAGTTTCATTTTCCATAACTTTTCGTAATTTTTGATTGCTGTTCTGTTGCGTACTGTTCCATTTCCAATTCCCAAAGTCTTCTTCACAAAATTCTGAAATAAAAATAAAAAATATAAATAAATTTAAAAAGTTATTAAACATTCAAACCATATCGATCGTTTTGCGCCACCCTGTAGAATATTCATGAAAAATACAAAAATTATAAACAATTATCGAAAATATCCAAGTAAATACCCTGAAAGTTTTGGAGAATGCTAAGATGTTGTATAGTGTATGTTTATCGTAGGATATATAGATGCAATTTGTAACTACAGAATAAAATAATGCAACATATTTTATTCACTATAAAACTACTAATAATTTTTTCTATATTATATTATATTATAGGTATAGCTACATATATTAATGATAATAAATTTTATATAAACTAAATGCATACATACTTTTACGAATATACATAAACAAAAATTAAAAATTGGATCTAAAGGTTCTTACAACAGGCAGAGATTTCTAAAACAATAGCATATAGATTCAAAAAAAGAAAAATTCAATATTAATTTTATATTTATATCTTATTTATTTTTAATCTATTTCCAATTTTATTAGCAATTTGATATTTTTTATTCCTTTGTTTATATGGCATATAGACCTCTTACATTTTAAACTTATATTCTATAAAATTATATTAATGACTTTTAATAATATTGGTATTTTAACTTTATTTCACGGAACCTTTGAAATTACTTTGATTACTTTTTCAAATCAAAACAAGCAAAGCATCAAAGCGTACATCGGGCCTTCACCTTATCCTGTGTAGCATAGTCTTAATTTTTAACATCAAAATGTTTTACTATTTTTAATTAAAAAATTTCAGAAAATATTCTATAAGTTTTAAAAACTGAAATTATCTAATTCATAAACATTTAAATTAATTTAAATTCATAAAATTTAATTAATTTAAATTTTATTTTTATTTTTTTTTTGGTGCTTATGATATTTTATTTTCTGAAATAAACACATCCAATAAAACATTAATATTTTTGTTTTTTTTATAGTCGAACCCATCCAACAAAACACATTTAATTGAATGCGTTTGTTACACCTCATTTTTTTATTTTAGGGTCCAAATTTAGGGTCTGCTAAATTATGTCGACTTTTTAATATGCCGAATCACAAATTGTTGATTAAAAAATGTCGACGCCAAATATGTCAACTTGCGCAATATAGCTCTTCTTGAAATGTCGATTCTAAAATTTTGATAAGTTAAAATGTTGACTTTCTAAAATTAAAAATTTTCAAATTAATAAGACTCTGAACTATTTAATGTATCCGAATTATATTTTCGTACTTGTTTAAACAATAATAATCTTATAATAGCGGGGGCTGCCGCACCAAGTCCATTCTTATTGTTTTTGAAACCAACTCTAAAATTCATCCTAATTCATTATTTATACGCTGTTTATAAAAATGCAAATACATATAAAATAGGGCTTATATTCTACATAATTGCTTTCAATAATGATTACACAAAAGATTAAAAAATTCTAAAAATTTATGATTTTGTCGATATTCTAAGAGTCGACATTTTCACATTCAATATTTTAAAAATTAGACATTTTGACAGTTGATTTAATGGAAATCAAAATAAAGTAAGGATCCCTTAAACTTCATTAGCATTCAAAAAGATATAACTCATTATTTACATAATAAAATTAAATTTGCATTATATTTTAGTAAAATAAAGCTTAAATAGAATATAAAGCTTTTAGAAATTAATTTCAAAAATAAATTACGTAATAAATATTTTCTTATTTTATAATATTTAAGCACGTTTAAGTAAGAAGAGTGTATAGATTTGACTATGTGATCTCTAGGAAATTCGCAAAAACAATATGAATTAAACAATATGTATGGCCTATGTAAGCAATTCGAAACTTCTTAAACTTACTCTTAATTACTTTAGTCGTAATTTTGACACTCATATTATCCTGAATGTAGACTTAATCTCATTTAAAGAAAGAAGTTTAAAAAGAAATTGTAAGAATTTTTGAATAATAGCTCTCATACTTCTTAAGTTGTCTGGCAGACAAATGGACAGACACAAGTAGCTAAATCGACTCAGTTTGCGATTCAAATCTATGCCCTTGAAATACATTTGTATATGGGTATAAAAAACATAGAATTCTAATAATATGATATTTAACTAATAAATTGATATAAAGCTTTTGATCAAATATTTACATACTTCATTCTTAACAAATATTAATATAAACAAACATTTTTCTGTTGATGTAAAAATATATATATGAATGTATATACACTTTAACTTTAGAATTAATTGTCGGTTTGTAAATCATGACAAGTTATTCCATTTAGAGGAAATAAAAAAAAAATTGGTTTGAAATTTTTAATAAATGACAATTATTTAATAATCCACTTTATTCTTCGTCTTTTGTATGGAGAATAGAACGTCTAATTCTTTTGAATATTAGTCATGTTATTTTTTATTTTTTAATGTGCTAACTATTCAACTGTTAACAAGCCTGTCTATACCATAAGTACATGTTGGAATAGAATATTTTTTTATTTTTTTTTATTCCTTTTCACTCCTTTTAAGGAGTATAGGGGGCATTCACCAAGTTTATTTTAAACTATAGGCTTCAGTTTCTTTAATCATAATCCGTTGATTACTCGGCTGTAGCTATTGTATAAGGTTATGAAATATAAATGCACAAATGTTAACTTTGTGCGCCATCTATAATCTTACACAAGAATTATTTATATATTTTTATTAAATCTTATTTTATATTACGATATAAACTATTACGATATAATTATACAATTTTACGATATTTTTTTATTAGGTATGATCTGACCGGGGTTTGAACCGAGACCTTCCACATGAAAGGCGGCGTCTTTACCACTACGCCATTGGTCAGATGGAACAGAATATAGACATGTTTTATTCCTATTATTAGAATAAAACTGGATAATTGCCATATAATATATTTTTTATTGAATTATATTATAAATATTTTAATATATATAAAGTAATTAAACTAATAAATAAATAAATAAATAAAAATTCCTTGCTCCAGTTTTTTTTTAACTCCATTCAAAGCATTCTTTTGCCGGGGTTCTTTTCCTTTTTTTTTTAAATTTTAAATTCAATCTTTTTAACTATTCAACAATTTCTTTACCACAAAAGATTTTTATTCATTTGTTCCTAAACAATGTTTCAATTCAATTCAATCTGAATTCCCTAGTAACCAATTACAAATCTGCACTGGCAGCTCGATGTTTTGACTTTTGAATTTATTGTAATTTGTAAAATTAAAGTTGAACTAATGAATATGAAGCACGAATATGGTACAAATAAATAAATAGTAGATTTTTTCAGTTTCCTTTACGTTAAGTAGGAATTCAGAATCGTAGATTGTCTTCGATTTAACAGTACGATGGAATTTAGAAAAGAGGTGAATATGTGTACCCTTGCTAGAGGCAATAAATCTTCAAAAGCAATCAATTAATATTTTGTATATTATTGATATACAATATTTGAAAAATACATACATACATATATAAATACAATATGTTACTTATAATATTACAGTTATTTTATCTTAATTTTATAATAATAAATCTATCATATAATTTTAAATAATTAAATCTCGGCTTTTTTAAATAATTGAATCTCGGAAAACATAATATAGGAAATTACCGAAATATTAAGAAATAAATAATTTATAACATTTCAACTTTCAATGGTATACCTCCTTCGGAATTTAATACCGTAGGATTTTTAATGTCAAATTTCAATGGAAATGGTGTTGAATCACAGACATCAAATTTGAAATTTTTCAATAAAGTTACTAAACCAACTTTTGCTTGCATTTTTCCAAAACGTAAACCAATACAATTGCGTGGTCCATCACCAAATGCTAAAAATGTACATGAATGCCTTGAATTAATAGCTTCTGGGCTAAAATTATCTGGATTAAATTTTTCTGGATCCGGATATATTTCTGGATCATGCTGTATTGTATATGCTGGTATAAGTACATATGTATCTTTTGGAATGACATAATTTGTACCTTCAACATTATAATCTATGTTTGACTTTCTCATTAAAAGTACAAGTGGTGGGTATTTTCTTAAAGTTTCTAAAATAAATAGTAAATAAATTTATATGTTGACAAATAGTATTATAACATAATAACCATATATAGATAATATTATTGATAAGATTATAATAAAATAAAGTATGCACTTTTAAATTAGTCGTGAATTTATCAGTTTTTATTTTTATACCTGAAATTACTTGATCCATATAATGTAATTTTCCCATAGCTTCATACGTTAATGTTCCATCATACTCATTTAATACTTTACAAATTTCTTCTCTTAATTTATTTTGAATTTCATGATTCTGGGCAATTTCATACAATAGAAAACCAAGTGTTGTCGAAGAAGTTTCAAATCCAGCCAAGAAAAATATAAAAACTTGAGCAGTCATTTCTTCTAAAGTCATTCCATTTAAATCACTTTTTTCTGGATTATTTTTAATATTAATTAATAAATTTAAAAAATCATTTCTTTCAATACTGTTCTTTTCACGATATTCTACAGTTTCTCTTACAACTTTCAAAAAAAATTCAATCAAATCATCATTAAATAACTTAAGATGTAACCTTTTTGCAATATTTTGATACGACATTATAAGACCTTGCAAAATTGGCCCATGTCGTTGTTTTGTAAATATTTGTTTACCCATTGTACGAAATTCAGCATTAGGATCTTTTAAGCTATTACATTCAATACCAAAAGCACATGTTCCAATTACATCTGTTGTAAATCTAGCCAATAGTTCTTTTATTTCTATATCATTTTCCTTTCCGGCTAATTCTGATAAAGTTTCACCAAATCTATTACCAATTTCTAAAACTGTTGGAAACATCATTTTCATTTTTCCAGATGTAAATGTTGGTGATAATTTATTTCGTAAGATTTTCCATTTTTGACCACCTAAACTAAATAAATGTCCAGTTAAGGGATCGTCTTTTTCATTAGAATATAAACCACGATCCATAAAATGGTTAAAATCTTTAATTAAAATATTTTTTATTAAATCAAGATCCAATATAAATAAAGCTGGAGCAAACACCAAGTAAATTCCAACTAAAGGATTCCCTTTAAAATCATCATAAATTTTTGTCAGCCATTCATGTAATAGTAGAGTTCTATGTACTTCTTTCATATTACCAAAAGGTATAATTGGTTCAACATATGGAATACCCCTATTTTTCCAATATGAATATCTTCGTTTTATTAAATAGTACAATAATGGTATAATACCTAATAACAGAGAAATTGTAATTAAATACATTTTTTTTTTGCGAACTGCAAATGAAATGCTTTTTAACCGAAAATCATTTAATAACTGATTACTGAAGTCTGAAGTCTGCTGAACCGAATTATAACATGTATTTTATTTTATTCTAAAGAGCGTGAAAGCTTTTATTTACAAAATAAAAAATTAAATTGAAGAGCCCACACAAATAAGTTGATAAGGAATCTTAAAAAATTTTAACAAGAATTATAATGGAATGGAGTAGAGGAAAAAATATTTCAATATATAAACATACATGTTACATCTATTATAATAAAACGCTCAGTATTGCTGTTAATTCACGTGCCCTAATGAAATGATCTAAAGTAACACTTAGCAAACAATATATAAGTAACCAAGTGGTTGGGTGGTTAGGACGACATCTACTAATTTTATTAGTTTTTAGGTTGTATTTTAAGTTATAAGGTTCAATTTAAATCTAAGCCTAGATCTAAGCCTGCTAGATTTATGCTAGATTTATGACCATGTTTTCCTACAGCTTTAAGTTTTTATTGCAACTGATCTTCTTCAAGTTATTTTTGGTCTACTCATACCTCTTTTTTCCTGCGGGTTCCAATAAAACACCTGACGCGCTAAGTTTTATTTCCAAAGCTAAAGCCTATCTGCGTTTTTTCTTCTTATTTAACAGAGTATGGTTTTTCATTCGTTATCTAACTTTACGGGTTTAAATATTTTCTTCAGTTCCTCCGCTTGTGGCAAAGATACTAGATAGTAGTTGAATCAACTAAAGATAAGATACCAAGGCAGTTGAATCTTGCTACATTCTCATAATACTTACATTGTTTATTATTAGTGAGTTAATTGGTAGCTTTTAATCTTAGTGACTTGATTTTTGCTATATTAATTATAAGTCCAACCTTCTGTTCTTCTTCGTTTCCGCTGCATATTTTTGTAGGTATGAGTAAGCAGGGCAATGTTATCCGGGTATTTGGAATTTTCTCGGCGAGGTTGAAAAAAAGCCTAAAAGTTGCCTGTAGCAAGCCAGTCTATACCATAAGTACATGTTGCAACGGGAGGGAAGGTATTGCAAATAAACTATTCTTACAATTATAATTGACCGCATATTAATTGCATATTCAATTCTTTTTAATCAGGTGCCTTACTGCGTAGAAAATTCAAATACAATCAGTATGCGAATTTCTTATGCGTAAATGAAATGTATTCGTATAAAAACACCGATATATTTTAGTTGCTAACAAAGTTATTTTTAAAAAGTTGAATACGTATAATTTATACACAATTAACAAGTAAAACCAATTTTGTATACAATTCAAATTTATTAATTAAATCTATCATAATTTCACACATCGCACTGAATTTCCTTCTGACTTTGATTGGGTATTTTTTTGCTAAAAACGCAAAAGCATTAAGGGATAAGTTCATGCGATTTAAATCGTCCTTCATGGGATCAACCACTTCACGAATGCCAATCAGCACCTTTTATTATATTGATTTCTCTCATTTGGATACTTTTCCGAAAACTACTTGGTTTAATATAAATATTAATGGAGGTGTAATTAAAATCTATTTAGACAAACTTGGGAATAATAATCTTCCCGGACCTGATGGTATTCCGGAAGTTATACTCAAAAAGTGTTCAAGTGCTTTGGCTATTCTCCTTTCAATACTGTTTAACTCTTCTTTAAATTCAGGAGTTTTCCCTTCTATCTGGAAACACTCATATGTTAGACCAATTCATAAGAAAAATGCCAAAAATGAAATTATTAATTATCGACCAATTGCGAAACTTTCTTCACTTCCAAAACTATTCGCATTAATAATGTATGATTCTATTCATAGTCAGAAGTATGATTCTATTCATAGTCATTGTAAATCTTTTTTGGTTCATAATCAACATGGATATATAGATAACATTTGTTTGAAAACCTTCTTCCATATTTTTTGTAAAAGTTGAAACTGACTCAACAAGATTAGTAACTGTCAACAACATTGTTGAGTCAGTTTCAACTTTTACAAAAAATATGGAAGAAAGTTTTCAAACAGATGTTATCTTTACAGATTATAGTAAAGCATTTGATGTTTTACCACATTCTATAATACTGATAAAGCTGAGAAAACTTGGTTTCCCAGATATTTTTGGGAAATGGGTTGACTCATATTTATCTGATAGGACAGTGTTTTATTTAGAAAAATCATTTCTAAACTTTTTAACGCCAATTTCAGAGTTCCACAAGGTAGTCACTTAGGTCCTCTTTTTTTTATAATCTCGGTAAACGATGTTTCTTCAGTCATTGTTAATATTGAGCTTCAAATATATGCGGATGACATGAAAATTTTTAAGAAAATTGAGTCACTAAATGATGCTTTACTTTTACAAAATGATTTAGATAATTTTTTTAATTGGTGTAAAAACCATAATCTTCTTCTAAATGTAAATCTACACTTATGTGTTGCACACGTCGTCTTAATCCGATTATAAGGATAATTACTGCTTGAACGGAATTAGCATTTCTAAATCGAATTCTATTAAACACCTAGCCGTTTCGATGATAAGCTTAACTTTAAACTTAATTTCTGTTAAATTATAAATAAAGCTAATTCTATGCTTGATTTTATAAAACGTTGGTCTAAAGAATTTAATGATCCTTATGTTCTTAAATCTTTATATTCTTGTCTTGTTAGACCTAATTTAGAATATGCTAGCCAAGTTTGGTCACCATTTTACGAGGTACATATTAATAGGATAGAGGCGGTGCAAAGAAACTTTTTAAGATTTACTTTGAGAAATCTTCAATGGTCAAACCCGTTAATCTTACCTCCTTATGAAAATAGGTTGAATTTAATTCACTTGAAAACTTTAAAATTAAGACGAGAAGTTGCTGTTGTTATTTTTATTACTGAAGTTGTAAAAGGTAACATTTCTTCTCCTCAAATCCTCAATAACATTAAAATTAATTCAAATAATCGTTTACGTAATACTAATTTATTTACGTTAAGTTTTCATAGAACAAATTATGGCAATTATGAACCGATTCATACGATGTTGATAATGGGTAATAAACACAAGAACAACATCGATATCACACTTTCAAAACAAGCACAAAAACTTAAATTGTATAAATAGAAATATAAAATCTTTTTTTTATATATATTTAGTTGTTTTTATTGTTTACTTAAATTTTAATTTAAGAAATATGAAATTGTAACTTAATTCATAAGCTATTTTTTTTGTATGTTGTATGAAACTAATTGTTAAAATTTTGTTAAGTTTGAGTTAAAGTAATAAATAAATAAATAGTATAAATTATGATTTGATGTTGCCGAAAGAAGTTTCCCCTGAGACCATTTACCAGATCTGTCATGTGTTTTTAAAATATTTTTTTCGTTCAGAAAGAAAACTGCATAACCATAGCTTTTGGCCATATCGTTAAAGCATACTGATTTAATTTTTAAAGCATCTACTACTTTGGCCGTCGAACTTTGGCAGCCGCTTTTAATATCATTAAGAGAAACCATCAACTCGTCTTTAAGTATTTGGATAGGTTTAAATACAAATAACTATCGCAAACGAAATGATCCGAAATAACAAGTTGCATGTAATTTTAAAATTTTCTTTTACAGATACCATCACAAGCTAAGATTTCTGTTTTGAAATCTGTAAAAGTACAGTACTGCACTTATTTTGATTCATTTTCATGTTGATAGAATATTTTTTTTGTAACGATATTTAACGACAAAAAATTTAATTTAAAATATAGATCAGTTTTTTTAAACAAAATTTTTTTCAAAATATAAGTTGCGAATATTTAATCAAAAGTAAAAGAAATTAAGTGACCAAAATTGAAATTTGATCTTCAACATTTAAAATTTATTGTAAATAAACAGTCACACCAATTTTAAAGTTATAATAAAAATATTTAAGCAAATAAAAAAAATTTTTTTTTTAATATAAGAGTCAGCTTTTTTATATTTTGAAATAATATTTAGATAAATTTCAAAATGGATTAAAAATAAAATACAAAGCCCGTTTAATAATAATACCGTTATTAACTTCTTAATGGTTTATAAATAATTGTAAATATTTTATGTAGTTATAATAAAATCATCTAACATTATGAAATATTAATTGAATCTCGAAAAACATAGAAATTACCAAAATATTAACAAATAATTAATTTATAACTTTTCTACTTTCAATGGTATACCTCCTTCGGAATTTAATACCATAGGATTTTTAATATCAAACTTCAATGGAATTGGTGTTGAATCACAGACATTAAATTTGAAATTTTTCAATAAAGTTACTAAACCAACTTTTGCTTGCATTTTTCCAAAACGTAAACCAATACAATTGCGTGGTCCATCACCAAAAGCTAAAAATGTACATGAATGCCTTGAATTAATAGCTTCTGGGCTAAAATTATCTGGATTAAATTTTTCTGGATCTGGATATATTTCTGGATCATGCTGTATTGTATATGCTGGTATAAGTACATATGTATCTTTTGGAATGACATAATTTGTACCTTCAATATTATAATCTATGTTTGACTGTCTCATTAAATTTACAAGTGGCGGATATTTTCTTAAAGTTTCTAAAATAAAAGAGAAATAAATTTTAAAAATAGTATATAATAACATAATAATCATATATACAGTATAGATAATATTATTGATAAGATTATATTCATAATATAATAAAATTCAAATTTTTCATGAATTTATCATTTTTGATTTTTATACCTGAAATTACTTGATCCATATAATGTAATTTTCCCATAGCTTCATACGTTAATGTTCCATCACACTCATTTAATACTTTACAAACTTCTTCCCTTAGTTTATTTTGGATTTCATGATTCAAAGAAATTTCATACAATAGAAAACCAAGCATTGTTGAAGATGTTTCAAATCCAGCCAAGAAAAATACAAAAACTTGAGCAGTCATTTCTTCTAAAGTCATTCCATTCAAATCACTTTTTTCTGGATTATTTTTAATATTAATTAATAAATTTAAGAAATCATTTCTTTCAATATTGTTCTTTTCACGATATTCTACAGTTTCTCTTACAATTTTCAAAAAAAAATCAATCAATTCATCATTAAATAACTTAAGATGTAACATTTTTGCAATATTTTGATACGACATTATAAGACCTTGCAAAATTGGCCCATGTCGTTGTTTTGTAAATATTTGTTTACCCATTGTACGAAATTCAGCATTAGGATCTTTTAAGCTATTACATTCAATACCAAAAGCACATGTTCCAATTACATCTGTTGTAAATCTAGCCAATAGTTCTTTTATTTCTATATCATTTTCTTTTCCGGCTAATTCGGATAAAGTTTCATCAAATCTATTACCAATTTCTAAAACTGTTGGAAACATCATTTTCATTTTTCCAGATGTAAATGTTGGCGATAATTTATTTCGTAAGATTTTCCATTTTTGACCACCTAAACTAAATAAATGTCCAGTTAATGGATCGTCTTTTTCATTAGAATATAAACCACGATCCATAAAATGGTTAAAATCTTTAATTAAAATATTTTTTATTAAATCAAGATCCAATATAAATAAAGCTGGAGCAACCATAATGTAAATTCCAACTAAAGGATTGCCTTTAAAATCATTATAAATTTTTGTCTGCCATTCATGTAATAGTACTGTTCTATTGACTTCTTTCATATTACCAAAAGGTATAGTAGGTTCAACATATGGTATACCTCTATTTTTCCAATATGAATATCTTCGTTTTATTAAATAGTACAATAATGGTATAATACCTAATAACAGAGAAATTGTAATTAAATACATTTTGTTTTTTTTTTTGCGAACTACAAATTAAATGCTTTTTAATCGAAAATCGTTTAATAACTGAAGTCTGGTGGAATGAATTAAAAGTTTATTATATTTTTGAGAGAGTAAAAGCCTAAAATAAATAAAAATAAAAATAATAAACCCACACAAATAAGGTGATAAGGAATATTTCTTTGAAAGTTTTAAAATGTTTTATTAACCAAAGTAAAGTATAAAGATTTTCAAAGTCTATTAGAGAGTAGCTTCGCTCTTTCTCTAAATTTTAATCCTCCCAATACATAATTTATATACCTAACAAAAATGTATCTATGGATGTTCGATATCCATTGTATATCTAAGGTGTAAATATATAGAAAATATAAAACAACACTATTTATTCATATATAGTATTTTTATTTGAGTTTCAAATAACCCAAATTCTAAATGAATTTATTGGTGTACGATCAAATGTATTAGTTGCAACTTTATTTTTAATATCAATTCAGAAAAAAATCTATCTGATCTGATACACTACGATCGATACACTCCAATACACCATACAAAACAGACAACTTTACCATACATTAAAAAATTTTTTATATTATTTATTTATCATATTAAGATTGTTAATGAATTCGATATGAAGGTCAACAATATTATAATTTCTAAATATATAATGTATATTAAAATTATTGTTTACATTTTTTTTTTAATTATGTTATTTTATTACCATATTCCATAGGCAAGTATTTACACAGTACACTTCCTTTTAAGATTTCATTCAATTCTAATGAGCTTTATTCTACTGAGCTTATTTCTCTTTGTTTGTTTTTAAAATGAGAGAAGAAACTTTAAGCTAATTATATTTTTTATAAATTATAATATATATGGAATATAATATGTAGATTGTAGTAGGTAGCAGTTGTAACACATTATATTTTGTAGATATCTAATATCTACATTTTATAAATTTTGTATATAAAATAATCTCTTAGAATTCCGATCTTGTACGATATTTTGATCGTATTTTAAAATGACAACATTTTGAACTTATAAGTTATATTAGTATTCAAAGTTTATCTAAAACTATTAAATGGAAATTGTTTTTCGTTTAAATCAATTAAAACTATGAATTAAATTATAATTAAATTAAATTTTTAAATATATTGATCTCATCGATTAATTACGTTTTCATATAAAAAAAAAATAAGAAATAAACGAAAGAAAATCAATTCTTTAATATCTCATGGGGGAATACTTCCGCAAAGGGGTTGTGAACTATCAAGATGAAGTTACCACATAACGGTACATTATATCTTAAAGTTTCCGAATATACAAATTATTAGTGGTCGAAAAATGCATTACATAATATTCCTAAGATTTTGTAGTATTTTAATTAAAATGTTATATTTTTCCTGTAAGACAATAAACTGGAACCAACATCTTACAAGAAACTTTGGAAAAAGCGACAATCTTGATTTTGAATCCAACTCCAAGATCCCTCCTAATTCAGATTCTTGTGTATATATATGTTTACAAATATTCTGGAAAAAGCGCATAATTCTGACTTTATAGCCAACTCTAAGGTCCTTTCTGTACATATTTCAACAACAAATATTGTTAAACTATGGGGTTGCCATCTCCAAAATTCCTCCAAACAACTTATCAAAACCTAACTCAATATTGTATCCAACTCTCAAATATATCCTACTTATATTTTTGCATAATAAAATTGTTGTTTCTGTTTTACATTTATCTTCTCTGGTGTGGCTATTTGTCAACATAAACCATATTTATTGTATATCGTTGGAAAGAGTGTAAAGACCTTTCGAACGGTATAATAAAAAATGGTGTCAAATACAGGGTGTTTTTGAAAATTAATACTTATTGTGGTTTTTTTGAAAGTTCAATTTTTTTTTTTTTTGTTTTAAATTTCCACTTGAAACTGCATAATCTCAAAAACCGTAGCACCGGTTCAGATGAAACAAGATGTATAAGAAAGACAGTATCATGCCAATATTGTAAGATGTTGGTTCCAGTTCATTGTCTTACAGGAAAAATATAACATTTTAATTAAAATACTACCAAGTCTTAGGAAAATTTTTGCATTTTTCGACCACTAGATGGCGGTATCGACACTAATAATTTATATATTCGGAAACTTTGAAATATAATGTACCGTTATGTGATGACATCGTCTTGATAGCTCACAACCCCTCTGCGGAAATTTCCCCTCTTATTGAATCTACAATATAACAGAGGGGTAAGTAAAAAAAAGAAATTGAATTTGATTCAAAAGGAGTATCTATAGCTTTCTATATAACTTAATATTTTTTAAGTTCTTAAACTAATAAATATTAAATTTGTGCTGATAACTGAAACTTTTATTAGAATATTATGGTAGTTAAAGTTCTTATCATATTTAAATTATGTTTTTTAATACCTAATCAATTTGTTAATCAAATGATAAAGTACATATTCTTTATCACTTGATTATCTTAACCAAAGTCTTTTAATATAAAAAAATATATAAATAGTTAATAAATTATAAAATTAATTTTTCTTTTATAATTTTTCAATTTTTAATGTTATACCACCTTCACATCCAAGTAAAGGATTTTTAATATTAAATTTAATAGGTATCGGTGTTTTATCACAAACATCAAATTTAAAATTTTTCAATAAAGTTACTAAACCGACTTTTGTTTGCATTTTTCCAAAACGTAAACCAATACAATTACGGGGTCCATCACCAAATCCTAAAAATGTACATGAATGCCTTGAATTAATAGCTTCTGGGCTAAAATTATTTGGATTAAATTTTTCTGGTTCTGGATATATTTCTGGATCGTGATGTATTGGATATACAGGAATAAAAATCATAGCACCTTTAGGAATAGTATAATTGGTACCTTCAACTTTATAATCATTTAATGAACTTCGAATTAATTGTACAACTGGTGGATATTTTCTTAAAGTTTCTGAAATTAAATCAAAAATTTAATCAAAAATTTTAAAAAGTTAATAATTAGTATAGTTAATCTGATTTTATAGTTTAATATAATTTCACATAATTAAATTTACAAGCAACTACTTTTAATTTTATTTTTAAGCTGGAAAAATAAATTAAAATATACCTGATATAACTTGATTCATATAATTTAATTTTTCCATAGCTTCATATGTGAATTCTCCATTAAATTCTTCTAGAACTTGTTTAATTTCTTCTCTTAATTTATTTTGAATTTCATGATTCTGAGCAATTTCATATAATAGAAAACCAAGAGTTGTCGAAGAAGTTTCAAATCCAGCCAAAAAAAATATAAAAACTTGAGCAGTCATTTCTTCTAAAGTCATTCCATTTAAATCACTTTTATCCGGACTGTTTTTAATATTAATTAATAAATTTAAAAAATCATTTTTTTCAATATTGTTTTTCTCACGATATTCTACAGTTTCTCGTACAACTTTTAAAAAGAAATCAATTATATCATTTTCAAATTCTTTAACGTGTAATTTCTTAGCTAAATTTGGAAATAATGCTATTAAACCTTGCACAATTTCACTATGCCGATGACTAGAAAAAACCCGTTTTCCCATTAATCGGAACTCAGCATTAGGATCTTTTAAACTATTACATTCTATACCAAAAGCACAACTACCAATTATATCAGTTGTAAATCTAGCCAATAGTTCTTTTATTTCTATATCATTTTGTTTTCCAACTAATTCCAATAATATTTCATCAAATTTTTTTCCAATCTCAATCATTGTTGGAAACATCATTTTCATTTTTCCGGAAGTAAATGTTGGTGATAATTTATGTCGTAATCTGGTCCATTTTGGACCATCTAAATTAAATAAGTGTCCAGAAAGTGGATCATCTTTTTCATTGCAAAATAAACCACGATCCCTAAATTGATTAAAATCTTTTATTAAAATATTTTTAATTAAATCAAGATCTAAAATTATAACAACTGGATGAAACATAATGTATACACCACACATTGGAGTGCCTTTAAATTTATCGTAAATATTTTGTAACCATTCATGCATAAAAACGGTTCTATTAACATTTTTAAAATTTCCAAATGGAAATGTAGGTTCAAGATATGGAACACCATTATTTTTCCAAAATGAATATTTTTGTTTTATAAAATAATATATTAATGAAAATATAATTAATATTATTGAAATTGTAATTAAATTAATATCCATATTTGTTTGTTATTAATTATTAGTTTTTTTTTTTGTACAACCAAAACGATCCTCTATGTATGCTTAGAACACCATTAAATAACTAAAATTTGATATTCTCCTTCTCTATTTTTGTAAACAAATTTTTTTTTTTTAGAAAATTATAAATATTATTTTTATTTAATAATAAATAATTGATTAAGAAATAATTTGTATATGTTTGTATTTGGGTATAGGTACTTCTTCTACTATGCTACTATATAATAAAAATAATCTCATTAAAAGCAATTAAAAGCTCTATAATTAAAATTAATAATAAAATTAAATACTAAAAAACTCATCATAGTTAAAAATAAAATATTTGTTCTTGTATAAGTATCTCTTGTATCTTAAAAGCTTTTGGAAAACTTTATTCAGAATTTAATTTCTAAGTTTCATCTTCTACACCCTCATCGTTCTAAAAGAATAGAACTAATTCAAAAGACAAGTAGTATATCTTTAATATTTGGAATACAATTTAAATAATAGAAAAAGAGGAGAAAAAACAAATTCTTAAAAGTAATATTCAAAATTGAAACCAAAAATAACATAAAAACGTAATTATTATTAATATAAATAAACATAAAGTCAATATACAATAAGTACAATAACTTCTAGATATAAAAACATGACTTGCAATATTGAAAAAAAAATTGTTAAATAATTAAATTAAATAGTAAATACTTAAATAGATTAGTTAAGAAATCTAGAAAGTAGTCACAATATTGTAACTTAGAAAAGACAATAAATTTAAATAAGTATATATTGATCAATTAAGATTAATAATATCCAATTAGTTTTAAGATAAAAATCTAGAAAATGTGCAAGATAAATTAAAATCAGCCCACATAATGGCTCTGGCAGCCGAAGGCTTTACCAATATTGTGTAATTCAGTGTCTTAACCATATAATACTTAATTCAGTCTTATGCCTCAATAGTGCGTAAGACCACAAATTTTCCCCATCCAGAAATCCCATATCACTTCAACCATAATTCCAAATCCTTCAATATCCCCATCACTGTAACCAAACTGTATATTTGTATCACAGGTTCTCTCTGTTATAAAGTTTTTATAAAAATACACACTGTTTTGTTACAAGTCCATTCTTAAACAATTTATAATTTATTATCTAAAATTTTATATTAATTAATAACTCATCTTGAAGTCAGTAAAAGCAATTCAACTTTATATGTCTTCATTTTGTCTTGTACGTTATATAAACATTAGGTAGCTTATAACTTTGGTTACCTTGGTTTATTTATGAGACAAAGCCCCTACTATGTAACTTAATAATTGATCATATCGATTTATACTACAGTCTACAATGAGAGTACGTAAACCTTTTACGATGTTGATAAGCGCATTACAACTCAGTTATGAACAATAATAGTATTGTAAAAAACGAATTTTATATAAGTTAAAGTTTAAATTTGTAAAAACTTCAGTTTAAGTAAATATAAATTGATTAGATTAGTTGTTAATTAAACTTAAGATAACATTGCCATTTTAGCTATATATGATATTAAATAATTATAATATCACCTATCAATATGGCAATTTATAGTTTAATAATATAGAAAGGTATAATTAATAATTATAATTTTAATTTTTCAATAAAATTTGTATTAGAAAACGTTATGAATAACAAGTAAATTGTAATAAAATTATTTATAGAACTATTTTAAACAACATAGCGATAAGTTTATAAAATTTAAACTGAAAATTTTTTAAATTAAAAAAAAAAAGAAAAAAACATTTTATAAACAAATTAAATATTTTTACTTTTTTTTTTTTTCTTTTTTACTTCATTAAGTTATTATAATATTTAGACTATTTGTAATTTAATTGGTATTTTAGTTGCATTTTTGAGATAGTTTTTATCAAATCCTTAGCCGTAGCTTTCTAGTTCTATATTTTATTTTTGTAATGTCAAATAATTAAATATATTTCTAATATATTATATTTAGTTGTTATTTTAATTACAGATTTCCAATGTCAACAAATCAAAAACAAAAATATGTAATAATATTAACATTATGAAAATTTACTTTCACCCCTATTCTAAATTCCCTCGTAGAAAATTAAATTTACAATGGCAACTTTGACGTTTGAATTCAGTTTTTTAAGTAAAAATTATGATTATTGTTTTCCATTTTGTAGTAATAATTTTTGAAAAATATTTGGAAAACATTAAATTTAAATATTTTTATAAAACAAAGTTAACTAAACAATTAAATAAAAATGTAAATTAATTTAAAACTTTTTATTTATATGTACAAAAGTGAACTGATCACAATATAATATGAAGTACGAATATGTACGAATGAATATTTCTTTCGTAGACTTTTGCATTTTTCGTAACGTTAAGTTTGAATTGTGAGAATCACTTTTTCGTAGATTATCTTCGACTTAGCAGTACGAGGGAATTTAGAATAGGTGTGTTTGTTTAAAACTTTAAAAATTTACATTCATTAAGAAAACAAGAATTTTTATAACCGTATAAGTCAAAATCTTATACTAAATTTGCCATTACGTTTGTAATGCATAGAAGGAGGGAGTGTAAATATACACACAAAGGTAAGGATCGGATCAGAATCAGAAAAGTAAAGTGGTTGCCATACAACTACATCTTTAATATGAAAATTACTCTATACAATAATAAAGATGGTCATAGTTGGTGTAGTGGAAGAGGTTTGAAAAGCTGCCTTTCAACTTATATTTTCTTTTGTTCATGACTGAAAGCCTAATAAATTGTGTATTTAAAATTTTGCCTAACTACAAGTTTATGAATATAGGTAGTTATTGGGAACATATAATATACAATTATACTATATTTTATAAAGTAGTACATATTATGAAAAATTATAATATAAATAGACCAAGATTATAGAAAGTTGTCCCGAAGTATAATTTTTTTCAAATATTAAAACACTGCTTATATAAAATATTGTCGTAAATTAATTTTTATTTAACCTAAAAGCCTAAACCTTTTAAAATTATTTTATTTATTTACACCCTATATACTAAAAACAAACTTAAAATAAAATTTTATTATAAAACTCACAAATAACAGTATTCATGGGACAATATTAAAAGTATTTCTAAATTTACAAAAAAAAAGTTTTTACAACTTTGAAATTTTTAATGTTATACCACCTTTAGAACCCAATAATGGATTTTTAATATCAAATATTAAAGGAATTGGTGTTTCATCACAAACATCAAATTTAAATTTTCTTAATAGAGTTACTAAACCGACTTTTGTTTGCATTTTTCCAAAACGTAAACCAATACAATTGCGTGGTCCATCACCAAATGCTAAAAATGTACATGAATGCCTTGAATCAATTGCTTCAGGACTAAAATTATCCGGATTGAATTTTTCCGGTTCTGGGAATATATCTGGGTCATGTTGTATCGGATATACAGGAATAAAAACCATAGTACCTTTTGGAATAGTATAATTGGTACCTTCAACTTTATAGTCATTTAATGAACTTCTTATTAATTGTACAACTGGTGGATATTTTCTTAAGGTTTCTGAAAAAAAAAAAAATATTTAATAATTTTTAATAAAATAATTAGTTGGAAATAATTTAAAATATCTTGATTAGATTATAATTTTTTTAAATACGTTTACGTAATTTAAATTTTAGTGGGGTTTAAAGATAAAAATAACGAGTAAATATATTTACCTGAAATTACTCGATTCATATAATGTAATTTTTTCATAGCTTCGTATGTTAACTCTCCATTAAATTCTACTAGAACTTGATTAATTTCTTCTCTTAATTTATTTTGAATTTCATGATTCTGAGCAATTTCATATAAAAGAAAACCAAGAGTTGTCGAAGAAGTTTCAAATCCAGCCAAGAAAAATATAAAAACTTGAGCAGTCATTTCTTCTAAAGTCATTCCATTTAATTCACTTTTATCCGGACTGTTTTTAATATTAATTAATAAATTTAAAAAATCATTTCTTTCAATACTGTTCTTTTCTCGATATTCTACAGTTTCTCTAACAACTTTTAAAAAGAAATCAATAATCTCATCCTCAAATTGTTTAATATGTAATTTTTTGGATAATTCTGGAAATGATGCTATAAATGCTTGCATAATTGGGCCATGACGATTTTTAGAAAATACTCGTTTTCCCATTAATCGGAATTCAGCATTGGGATCTTTTAAGCTATTACATTCAATGCCAAAAGCACACGTTCCAATGATATCAGTTGTAAATCTAGCTAATAATTCCTTAATTTCTATATCATTTTGTTTTCCGACTAATTCTGATAAAGTTTCATCAAATTTTTCTCCAATTTCAACTAAGGTTGGAAACATAAATTTCATTTTTCCAGAAGTAAATGTTGGCGATAATTTATTTCGTAAACCTTTCCATTTTTGGCCATCCAAACTGAATAAATGTCCGGAAAGTGGATCATCCTTTTCATTGCTAAATAAGCCACGATTCATAAATTGATTAAAATCTTTTATTAAAATATTTTTGATCAAATCAAGATCCAAAATTACAAGAATTGGACGAAACATCATATATACACCACACATTGGACTACCTTTAAATTTATCGTAAATATTTTGTAACCATTCATGCATAAAAACGGTTCTATTCACTTCTTTAAAATTTCCAAATGGAATTGTTGGTTCTAAATACGGAACACCATTATTTTTCCAAAATGAATATTTTTGTTTTATTAAATAATATAGTAATGAAACTACACCAAAAATTATTGAAATTAAAATAAAATTTATTTCCATATTTAAATTTTTTTTTACAATTAAAACGATTCTCTTTGCTTATGGAAAGTTAAACAATAACTAAGTTTATATTCTCTTTTGTAATAAAATTTTATAATATTTTACAAAATTATTTTTTCACACACATTCAAAACCGAAATATGATTAAGCAAAAATTTAAAATATGCTTTTATGTATTAACTGATATTTAACTATAGGAATTCCTGATTTACATCTCAATAAATATATACATATGATATAATTTGATCGGTATATTAGAGTATGCCATAAAAATTTATCTGATAAAAGCTCTATTAACTAAAAACTTTAAACTGAACCAATTTTCATTTATTTTGCGAATTTATTTCATCAGAACAATATTTTGCTTTTGGTAATTGGGAGCTTTCAAAAATTTCATCTTTTTTTCTTTATTAAAAAATTTTTTAACGGTCCTAATTATATAAATGGTAAAAATATCATGAATAAAATATATATGTATTTAATGTTTTTAAATTACCATAACTCATGTGTAGGGAAAATTAAAGCGGCTTAACAGAAAGAAAAGATGTACTAAAGAAAATTTTTACTCAGTGGGAAATAATTTTTGTTTTAATCAAATATTAATTTAAATATCTTTAAACTCAATTTTTACCCGTTTACAAGCGTTTTGTAGGAGTTTCATTTTGCAAATATTTACTAAAGTTCAAATAATGTTCATCGCTGTTAATTAAATTTGTCGTCACTCGATAAAATTAATTTTTTCCCAGAAAATAAAACAAAGTTTCGATAAAAGATCTTGATAATTAAAAACATATGAAATTTTTACAAAATATAAACTTTAAAAGTACCCAAAGTACGGAGAGAATGTGGAGTGCAAGAATATTAGAAACAATTATATTTGTTTTTATTTTATTAAATTACATGAACTAATGTGTTTTACATGGGTATGGGTATTTTTTTAAAAGATTTTTCTAGAGTTTTTCTAGCAACTTTTTAACAAATTTATTAAAATTCAGTTATTTCATAATGAATAATATATACAATCCACAGAAATGTTAATTCAGTAGATATTGTTTGTCAGAAACTCACCATCCTCAATTCCACTTTCCAGGAGTACCACGTATAAGAAATTTAAAGTTAATCATTCAAACTGTTTTAAAAAGTTTTTGTTTCGCAATAGGTTAACAGAACTTTTTTCAAACTTCCCCTAATTCAAAAAAGTATTATACAAAATTGAACATAATCCATAGCTTCCATAATTTTTTTTACTCACCGTTGTGCTGATATGGGTTTACAAATTCCAAGTCCATTAATACTCTACTCTACGTCTACTCTACTCGAATTCAAAAATTAAACTTTCAATGTGGCCAAAACTTTGTAAAATTGGACTTTGCAAAGTGCTTGACAAAATTGAACGTAATTTGCTTCCAAAATTTTTTTTGATCAACCGTTGGGATGACATGGGTTAACAAATTCCAAATTTGTCAAAAGTGTCAAATAAATTCTCAAAGAGCATCAAGTATAGAAAATTTGAAGTCAATCGGTCAAACCGTTTTCATTTTGAAAGAAAGAAGTTTAAATACTTGCACCCCAAACCTCTATATTTTTGATATACAAATTTTTATGATAATCGACTGAGCTGTTTAGAAGTCTATTCGCTACATACCAACAAATAAACAAACTTTCGCTTTTATATATATAGATAAGTTTAATTTAAACCAAAAAATATTGAACTAAAAAAATTACGAATTAATAAAAATAAGCAAATATTTATTTAAACAATTTTTTAGAATTATGTATCTTAATTAAGCTAATATTTATTTGCCATTTGAATATAACCTAATATAATTAACTTATTTCAAAAAATTAATTAAAATATTATATTTAGTCACTATCATTTTCATCTATATCCATTTTAACATGTGGTTGCATACATTTCAAAGTGAACTCTATGAACTTTAAATCTTTTTTATATTCTGTCATACGTTTAAAATGTCTTTCTGTGTAGGGTAAGGCCTCTTCAATCAATTTTCCAAGTCCAGTAACCTTAAATTTATTAGATAAGACTTCATTTATCAAAATATTTAAAACTAATTGAGCTGGTCTACAATTTTTACTATTTGTATTCCATGTAATAGCATGTTTTAGTAAATTTTCTTTGTGTAAATCATTTAATGATAATATTGTTTCGTCCAGACCTTTTTCTTTTTTCTTAATTACTTCGTTAATAATTTTTAATGTTAAATATGGTTTTTCTAATTTCAAAGCCAGTTTTAAAGCTTTTAACAATTTTTTTTGTGACAATAAATTATTTAATTCCTGTTCTTGTAAAACAATTTCTTGTTTTTCATTAAACTCTGCTATTTTCTTTTCTTCCGTAACATCATTCCATTTAATAAGATGAGAATCAGAGCCCCCACTAAAGAAATACATTTCTTCTCGATGAATTGCAATTGTCCATATTCTTGACTCATGTTTTTCAAAAGTTCCATTACATTCATTGTTTTTAATTGTCCAGAGTTTAATTAAACCGTCAGCTCCAGCTGATAAAATTTGTAAACCACGATTTAAAAAATCGGCACATAAAACAGAACTTTCATGACCTTCAAATGATTTTAAACAAGTCATATTTGAAACTGACCACAATCGAATTGTACAATCTGCCGATGTTGTTAAAAGTACTTGATCTACAGGTGAAAATTTTACACACCATACACCACGTTTATGACCACGTAATGTACCTAAAAGTTGAAGATCATCTACAGACCATAATTTTGCTGTCTTATCCTGGGATGCTGTTACAATTATACGATCATTAGGTGAAATAGTTACACAATTTATATCTTTTTCATGAGCAATAACTGTATTTAAACAAGATAAAGCTAATACATTTTCCGCTTCAAATGTTTTGGGTATTTCCCAAGTTTTTAGGCAAGTATCTTGACTAACTGAAGCACAAATTGTATGTGAAATTTTACCAAATGCTACAGAACCAACACTTGCCGTATGTTTAGCACCTAAAATATATTAAATAGACATATTAACATCTTTTTATGTTGCAGTTACAAAATTATACAAACCTTTTGCTACACATCTTACAGAAAAATCACCAGAGTTAATTTCCCAAATTCTAATGGAATTATCCTTTGCTGAAGATAATAATAAATTCCTATGGGATGCCAAAGATAAAACAATGTCAGTATGACCTTTCAAAATTTGGCAATTCATATTAAGAATATCATAAAATTTAATATCAGAACTATTAGTTGCAACTGCCAAATATCTATCTTTCTTTCCAACAAAACAAATATCTAAAATTTCATCACTAAATCCAATTAATTGTTTTGCGCAGTGAAATGTTGTTATGTTATTAATTATTATATTGTGTTCACAGCTAATTGCTGCTAATTGGCTTGTATTTTGGCAATATAACAGTTGTGTTATAGCAATACCTCCTTCTTCTTGTGCTTTTGAAATAGGACTGTTAGTTTGCAAATAAACTATTTTTGACTCAGTACATTCCCAAATTTGTATTGCACCGCCTTCTCCAGCAACAGCTGCAAATATTTTATTAGCATTTTCTTCACTATTTAAATCAAAGCCATTAGGAAGTTTCAAACGTTTTTGCAAAATTTTAACTCCTTCCAATGTTTCATATATAGGAATGACACGATCCTTCGCCTTAGTTTCTAAATTCCACAATATTAGCACTTTATCGCGGGCAACAGATACCATGTTATTATAATCTTGGGTAAATGATATGTCGGTAACCTTGGAAAAGTGTCCCACAAAGCTCCCAATTAATTCTTTAGTTTGATAATCCCAACAATTAATTTTATTGTTGTCACCAGCAGCAAAAATTTGAGTTTTATCTAAATCAGGATGGAACTCTAAGACGCTAATTACACCTGTACAATCACGTAGACTTGTAATGCATGTTTTTTTGTCGTAATCCCAAACTCGAACAGAAGAATCTGATCCACCACTTGCTATAACAGTACTTCGTGGACGAAAGGTTACTCTTGCTATAGGGCCTTTATGTGAACCTTTCCACATTTTTATTTGTTGACCATCAAGTTTTGACCACATTTTCAGTAAACCGCTTTTATGAGCTGTTAAAATATTTTCATTATCTGCACTCAGAGCAAATGTATATATGACATCGTCTTCGATCCCTTCGATTTCTTCCAAGCCAATACTTTTAACAATTTTGCCACTATCAACATCAATAACATTAACTTTAGATGTATCTTGACAAAATATTTCTTTTCCATCATTCGACCACGATACTAATCCAGTAGTGAAAAATGCTCCAAAATCGGACTCCACTTCAAACCTGAAAATTTGAAAATAAATTATTAAACTAATTTCTACACCAACACAAAATATATTTTTGTGATAATGGCTTACATTTCTTTCATTTTAATGTGAATAGCCATTTTTATACTTAATTTATAATGTATAACAATAAAATCATTTAGTTTAAATTCTCAAAAACGAGAGGAGAAAAAGAATATGTACTTCTATTTCTATCGAATATGTTAAATGTTGATTAAAAACAAAACAATGACAAAACACGTGTATTTGACAACTGCATTTATATTTCGTGACGTCACTAATATTAGAAATGTCGTTGGTTTATGTTATACATGCAGTAAATGTAGTTAAAGAAATCTTTTATACAATTTTTAATATTTTAGCTTAAATAATATTTGATAAAATACGGGTTATTTTTTAATTTTATAATGGATTTATTACTTTAATAGAATAAGAAATTTAATAAAAAAGAAAATGTAATAATGGAAAAGCATTAATATATTTGGTATTCACTAGATAGAAAAGTGAGCCGGAAAAATTTCCACTTGATGTGAAAACACGAACATTGCTGTAAGACATGTAATTGCATGCCCTGGGAACATTTTGACAGTTATCAAAACCTGATTGACAACCGTGGTGACTGGTGTCTACAACAAATGTCACAATAAAGAGGCGACAAGATTAAATTAATAATTTACAAATTATTAAATTAAATACTAATTTAAAGAGTAAATTTAAGCTTATGGATACAAAAAAAACTCGTGGAAAGGGACGAGGCCGCGGACGAGGCGGTAGAGGCCGTGGGCGAGGTATTAAATATAAAAATTATACAAAATCAAATTAAAATTGTCTACGTTTATTTTGTTTAGGCAAAAAGGCTACACGTATAATATCATCTGATGATGAAGAAACTCCACAAGAAACTGTTGAAGAAATTGTACCGGAAGAAAATATAGTTGCACCTCAAATTGAAACTCCAGCTGAAACAGTACCAATTGAAGAAGAAAACAATAAGGAAAATGAACCGCAAACAAAATCTATAGACGATAATATTGAACTACCTGGAGTTAACATGACACCACAACATACAAGTATATTGTTTTTATATATGTGTATTCGTGTAGATTAAATACAAAATATCATTTATTTGTACATATTTTAGTTGACATGGAAGCTGATATTTCTCAGTTGGAAGCCCCTACTTTTACAACCTTATCTAAACGACCTCCAGAACCTATGCTTCATCTAAAATGGGACCATAAGGTGTCTTTGATTGGAGAAAAAGTATTAAATCCAATGATACATTGTTGTGATCAATGTGACAAGCCGATATTGGTGTATGGCCGTATGATTCCATGTAAACATGTTTTTTGCTTGAAATGTGCTAGAGCTGAACCAATAAAAAATTGCCCAAGATGTAAAGATAAGGTAACGAGAGTAGAACAATCTGGTTTAGGTACAGTTTTTATGTGTATACACGGTGGAAGTCGTTATGGTTCAACCGGATGTAGAAGAACTTATTTATCTCAGGTACACCTTTCAAAATATGAGTAACTTTTTAATATTTAATCAATAAACAAAATTTTCAGAGAGATTTGCAAGCACACATAAATCATAGACATGTTACACAACCACCACTACCACCGGTTGGAGTTGATAAAACATCAATTGATACAAAAAATCTATCAAGAAAGGTTCACAGTCTTCTTTTTAAAATTTTTCTAAAACTAATATAATTCTTATTTTAGATTATTGACCCTAACATTTCTCTTATCGGACAAACTCAATCTGTAAGTCAACAAAATCGATCCCAAAATGTTGGACAAATAACTTCCCCAAGCATTTGTAAAACTCAATCTTCTATAGAACAACCACGTTCTATGTCAAATACTCCTTCCACTGGAACCAATCAAATCTCATCCTCTTCCTTAACTCGTCCTTCAAGTACTATAAACCCATCCATCCAAGAGGCACAACATTCAATGAGCAAAATTAGCATACAACAACAGCATACACAACCTCAAATTCCTATGCAACATGTTTCAGCACCGCCCCCTCCAATGACTCCAATGGTTGCGGCATATTATAGTACGTATTAATAAAAAAAATAATAAAATTAAAATTATTTGAATTATTATTTTTTAATTTAAGGTACTACATATCAACCGTCTTATGCAATAGGAGCAAATACATATAGTGCTCCTACAATGCAACCAATTATGACTCAAAATTATGGAACAATATCATCGGTGCAACCCCCTCCGCAACCTCCTCCTCCAATGGGACAAATGCCGATGCAAGCAAATCCAATGCAATTACCTCCAGCAGCTTGGCAATTTGGTCAAATGCAACCATCTCATTATGGACAATTTGATCCTAATTCACAAGCTCAACCTTGGAATCCCCAACAACAGTATTTTAGATGAAAAAAATAAAAAGCTGTTTTTTAATTGAAAAATAGGCATTAAAACTATTTATGAGACTATTATACACATAAATGAATTGATAAAAAAAGTAAATTGTTTTTATTATTTTTCAATAAAAGTTATTGAAATTTTTATTGTACAAAAAAAAGTTTGGTTTAATTTTTTGAACTTATTTTGAAATTAAAATTATTTTAATTTATAGGAAAATATAAATTTTGAATTTCCATGCTTTTGTTTTTTTTTTTTACATCAATGAACTACTGGACCTAAAGGTTCTCCTCGAATAGATGAAAAATCCATTCGGGAATCTACTGTATCATCTATTTGTCCTATAACTGCAATATTATCTCCACGTATTATATGAAGTCCCAACACAATTTGTTCAATACCGGAGGTGGTAGAGAATACTCTTTCATGTGATTCATCCAATATTATATTAATTGTTTGATCAAAACCTTTTAATGTTCCTATGAAATTTCTGCCATCGGCTGTTATAACTGAAACTGTATGGTTTACATAAGATTCTAAGCCGGAGGCCATGTTTTAAATATAAAAACTTTGTTCTGAAAATATTATGATTTTTAATATTGGTGTATTGAATTACTCTAGCTAGATTAAAAAAAATATGTTTTAACATAAAACGTTTACAATCATTTCAAGTATAATAATAATTGGATGATTTACCTTTTAGTTGGAAAATTGTATATGTGCAATTGATATGAGAAAAATATAATATAAAAATTAAAACTATTTTCTTGAAGTACTTATTTATTTTTAAGAATTTGAAGCTATTTTTCTCAAGTTGAATTTTCGGCTGATTTGTTTGTTTTTAATTTTTTGACAATTAATAGCTGTAAAATTATAACCTTTATACAATTTTCAGTTTTGTTATACACTGCAGTATTAAATGTATCAACGTATAACACTTTTTATAAATATAAAATAAACCTTATTGTCCACATAACCACTGCTTACTATTAAAACATATTAATAGGATATCTTAATATGTTAGATTATATCATCAGATTATATTATCTTAATATAGATTAGTTTTACCTAAATATTAAATGATTAATAAGTAGTTACGGTCGAAGTTACACACTTTAAAAGCGAGGTATTGGCACAGAGCGATGCATATGAATATGGTATTAAATTATAATTTATAAAAGGAGTGTTTTATAAATTACATATTTTGTAATACTAAAAAAGTTAGTACTTAAAAAACATGGTTTCAATTAAAATTCTCAATTATAAGAATTTTTTTTTTTATAAAATCGGAACTGAAAATAATTATTTAAATTTTCTAATTTTTTCCTAGTATGCTTGTGTAAACAATTTGCAATGTTTTAAAAATTGGTGTATGATCATACAGTCGTTGGAACAAAACATGACTTAAGAATCATACAAAATTAATATGAAATTTTAGTAATATGATAGATAAATAATAAGGTTAAGTTAAATAAAATATAAATAATAAAAGTTGAAAGTAAAATAATTAAGAAATCTTAAAATGACTTTTTTATTAATTTCAAATAATTATTTGAAATTATCTTCTTCAAAATGGAGTAACATATTGTTTGATAAAAAAAAAATTAATATAAATTTAAATAAAATAGTACCAGTAATTCATAATTCGACTAAAATAAATAAATCTGTAGACAAAACTAATTTAAAGTGGAACACAATTTACCGTTTACCTTTAATAAAATGGGCAGCTTCTTTTAATAAGTTGAAATTTTACCAGATTGGATTATTAACTTTAGGAACACCGTTATCATTTGCATTAGAAACTGCATCACATATACCAGTACAATCTACAACAATATTTTTATGTGCAGGTAAAATCATTTAAAATTGTATAACTTTTTTGTTTATTTTATAAAAACTCAATTTTTTAGGAATTACTGGATTAATCACATTATCCTTAGGAAGTTTAGTTACTCAAAATTTAATTGGATTTATTTATTTAAATAATGACGGAAATCATATAAGAATATCGTGTATAGATTTCTGGGGTAAACGAAAAGACACAATTCACAGTATAGATGATATATTAAATGTAAGTTCATCGAAATTGAATTTATTTCAAATTGTTCAAACAAATGATAAAGATACGCCAACATATAAATTAGTTTATAGGTTTAGTGAAATAAGTGATCAACATAATTTTAACTCAATTTTTGGGGAATGAAAAAAATTGTAATAAATAGAATTTGTAAATATTGTGTTATCTTAAATTAAAACAAAGATTTATTCGTTAAAAACTTTTTTTTTATTTATAAAACTAAACAAAATAATTTACGTGTAATTGTTAACCCCATCTATAATGAGCATATGCTCTATTTGCTTCACATTGTCTATGTAAATCATTTTTTCTTTTAACGACTCGACCTTGTTCAGCTGCAGCATCAATTAATTCCCAGGCCAATTTTCCTGGAAAATGTACTGTTCGTTCTTTCTCATTAGCTGCTTCAATCAACCAATTCATGGCTAAGAACATGGATCGTTTATCTGTAATTGCAACTGGCACTTGATATTTAACACCACCTCTTTTTATTGGAGTTAATTCCATAAGAGGTCTACAATTTGCTATAGCTTGATGTAGTATAACTTTTGGACTTGTTTCAATTTTCTCCTTTTCTTCTTCATCTGCTAAATTATACCTCTCTAATTGAATTCGTTTTATACTTTCGAATGTCTTCTCCAATAAATCTCTTGCTAAAGCTTTCTTCCCTTTACGCATTACATAATTAGTAAATTTACTTATAATGTCATCATGGAAAACAGATGATGTATCATTATTTCTAGCTGGCAAAATAGGAATATGAATTAATTTTTGTATTTCTCCAGAATCAATCAATTCGTTTTGTTGGCCTTTTTTAAATACTGGTAATACATATTGTTTTGGATAAACTGACATTAGACGGTTTTCTTTCGTTATTATTGATATAGATCGATTAAGAAAATTCCATTTTACTAGTTTCAGCATTTTAATAAATACTAATTTTAAATTTAATATTATTTAACTTATAATAACAAATCTACTAAAGTCTAAAATAAAAAATGAGGTTATAATAGTTATCATTTTGCTGTCAGAAGCAGCTGTTTATAATGAGGCAATCTGTTTTTAGGGTGATAGAGTTAAGGTGTACTTTTAACTCTGTACCATATCATAATACTAAAATAATTAATTAACTATATATTAACAATTAAAATGCTATAGAGGCAATATAAGCTTAACTAATTTAAAAAGGAACTTTCATTATTAATGCAGAGTGCATTTTATACTAAAAGCAGTATTCCATTTTATTTAATTTTTATGTTTTAAATTTAATTTCGAGAAATTATTTGCAAGCATTTTGTACGAGTTAAATTGACGCTCAAAAAATTTTTAAACTGCGGCGTCTTCTAATTCATTTGTTATGTCAAAATTTTGCATGATATTTCTATGATATTACAACAACAGTTTCTGGTCATGGCGGCAAAGCATTAAGAGAAACATGTTGTAAATTTTTTTTAAATTAAAAAGATCTAGAAATTAAAGAACAGAAATATTAATAAACAATTAAAGTTTTACAAAAACAGTTTTTCAAGATTTTTAAGATTTTAATATAAAATCTAAGACCTGCAAATGTTAAGAAAAAACAAACCAATTTTGTACGACCCGCTTATTATACCAAGGGTCAAACAATATTTAGAAGAAAATGTACACCAAACTTATGTTGATGTTTCTGTTATGGCGAAACAACTCCAAGACCGATACAGAGAATATAATAGAAGAAAATCGGAACCTTTTCGCTTACTTGTTGAACAAGCATATAAAACAGTATTGCATAGCTATGGTTTAGACAGCAACCCATCGAGTGATGATAATAATTCAGAAGTTGAAATGATGGACGATAATTCAACGAATTCCAATCAAATGAATAATATGTTGACTAATTTATACAGTAAAAATAATACTAATCGTAATGTAACAGGAAATATGTCAAATATATCAGCAAACAATGATAAAGCAATTGATATAAGTAGTGACGACAGTGAAGATGAAAATACTGAAACTAATGGCAAATCTTCTGATAGTGCTGGTATTAAGGTATCAAAAAATATTGTTGTTACAAAAGTTGGTATGAATGATTGTGACCAATTAAATAAAAGTTTGTCAAGTCAAGGCGCTGCCAAAATCACTGTCACACCCGATATACCTAGAATGGGAGTTCATCATATAAAATCTGTAGGGCAGCAAACAATGTCTAATATGGAAAAAACAAATAAGAAAAGAAAATTGGATGGTTCAACTCCACAAAATGAATGGCAACAATCAAGTGGAAATGGTAATAGCTCTAAAAATCCTGTATCTTCTAACCAGATTTCACGGCGTAAGTTCAAAAAAGAAATTGTTCCTGAAACAGCGCAATTTTCTTTTTCACAAATTGGAGGGCAAGAAAAAGTGTTAAAAGAGTTATGTGAATTATTGTTTCATTATCGTAATCCACAAATTTATTATCATATTGGATTATCTGCGCCACGAGGTATATTATTGCATGGTCCAACAGGATGTGGTAAATCAATGCTAGCAGAAGCTATAGCTGGAACTTTGGAACTTCCATTGCTACGGGTTCCAGCTACCGAATTAATTGGAGGACTATCTGGAGAATCAGAGGAACGAATACGTGAAGTATTTGAGCAAGCTGCTTATTTTGCACCATGTATTTTGTTCATTGATGAAATAGACGCAATTTCTTCAAATCGTTTAAATGCACAGAAAGACATGGAAAGAAGAATCGTTTCACAATTAATAAGCAGTTTAGACGGTCTAGAAAATATGGAAAATGGTGATTTAGTATTGATAGTTGGAGCAACAAATAGACCAGAAGCCTTAGATCCCGCTTTAAGAAGAGTTGGTCGATTTGATCACGAAATCGCTTTAGGAATTCCAGATAGAAAAGGACGAGAAGAAATATTGAGAGTTATTTGTGAAAAATTGGTTTTAGAAGAACAGTTTGACTATGATAAAATTGCCGAATTAACTCCAGGGTACGTTGGAGGCGATCTGCAGGCTTTAGTTTTTCGGGCTGCCTCAATAGCTGTTAAACGTAAATATTTTTTACAAATGAGAAAACGGCAAGCAGAACTTGAAAAAAATATCGAAATTGTCGATTTGGACGTAGATGAACCTCAAGCAGAAGAAGAAAAGAAAACTCAAACTCCAAAAGAAAATGAATCGGTAGCACCAAAAGAAAAAGAAACTGACGCACAAGATGAAACAACAAATATTGAAAATAATACAGAATTAAATATAGAACCGAATAAAAATCCTGAATCTCTTGAGCCAAGCAAAATGGATGTAGATGAAGAAAAACCCCAAGCAACAGAAACCGAAAAGGAAGAGGAAAAAGAAAAAGAAAGTACTTTGAATGAAATTACAGAAGAAAATGAATCATTACCGAAAACAGAAGACGAACAGAAAAGTTCAAAAGAGCAAGTAAATGATGAAAAAGAAAAAGACGAAAACAAAATTGAAATACCTCACACAAAAAAGGACCCATCTTTACTAGAACTTTTACATTGGCTGCTTGGAGATTTTTCTAATATAAAAGCTACTGATTTAACGGATTTATGTTTGAAAATGACTGATTTTATAGAAGCTACCAAACTCTTACAACCATCAGCTAAAAGGGAAGGATTTATAACAGTTCCCGATGTAACATGGAACGATATTGGTTCTTTACAAAAAGTTCGAAGTGAACTTCAGTTAGCTGTTTTGGCACCAGTCAAATATCCTGAAAGATTAAAAGCTTTAGGTTTAAACACAGCATCTGGTGTTCTCCTTTTTGGCCCACCGGGTTGTGGTAAAACCTTATTAGCAAAAGCTATTGCAAATGAAGCTGGAATAAATTTTATATCAGTTAAAGGTCCAGAAATGATGAATATGTATGTTGGTGAATCTGAAAGAGCTGTAAGAACATGCTTCCAAAGAGCCAGAAATTCAGCACCATGTGTTATATTTTTTGATGAATTTGATTCATTATGTCCTAAAAGGTCCGAAAACAACGAAAGTGGTTCAGGTACCAGAATTGTTAATCAACTTCTAACTGAAATGGATGGTGTTGAAGATCGTAAAGGTGTATATTTATTAGCCGCCACAAATCGTCCAGATATTATCGATCCAGCGATTTTAAGACCCGGACGCTTGGACACGATTCTGTATGTAGGTTTTCCTGAAAGAACAGACCGAATAGAAATATTAGATGCATTATCAAAACATCGTACCAAACCAGTGCTAGATGCTGATGTAGATTTTGAAAAAATTGCAGATTTAACAGAAGGTTTTACGGGTGCAGATTTAGCAGGACTTTTAAAACAAGCTGCTTTCTTAGCTTTAAGAGATTCTATAGGTGTTTTACAAATAAAACCAGAAGATTTAAAATTAACCTTAAAACATTTCATAGATGCACTAAAACTAGTGAAACCATCAGTTAGTCCAGAAGATCAAAAACTATATGACAAATTGAGATTAAAGTATGCTGCACCAAGAAGTAATTCAATATAAAAAAAAATTTCGAAGTCATAAATAAGAATAATTAATGTTATATGTTCTCTTTTTATGAACTTAATTTTAATAAAAATATTGTGAAGTACACAGGAAAAGTTTAATTTTCTATATTAAATTATTAATTGAAATGTTTATCAATTTTCAGAATTTTAAAAAATAATAAATTATAAAAAATCTCATTTATTTAAGAGATATAAAACAAAAAAAATTACAAGTAATTTAATAAATATAAATAAAATTTCAAAAATATTAAGTTTTTTCTAAAAGCTTTTCAGCTTTTACAAAACTATTTAATTTTTTACACAAGAAATCAGCAAATTCTCGTAATGGATGTTGCGTAAATTCTTCTAATAAATTTGATCTAGCATAATCCAATACATCAGATACTAAATTATAGATATCAATACATTTTGGTATAAATGCAGGATATTCTAAAAGTAGTTCGCAAAGTTTTGAAACAGTTTGCGGTTTTTTCAAATCTCCTACTGTTAAAACTTCAATCATTTCCTTAAAAACTTCAACTAACAACGCTTGAGTAAAGTTCAAGGGTTTTGGTTTAATATTTTGAACAATTTCATATGCATTTTGAACAATTCCAATAATAACTTCTTCAACATTAATTTCAATTTTTTCATAACGAAATATGCCAACGATTTCATTAAAAAGATTTTTTATTTGTTGTGGTTGAACATGTATTAAATATTTTTTTGGTATAATATTTTGAAATTGTTCAACAATACAATCCATTACCTTTTCCATGTCATCACATTCGTAATTCTTTGCAACATATCCAAGAAATTTTGAAATTTTATCAATATATTTACGTACACTTTGGTCTGGCATATTTTGTTTATTAAAATTTTTAATAATAAATGTATGAACAATTTTTTTAATTTTATCCATTGTAAATACATCCGGGCCAAATTGATGATTAACTGGCATTATAGATTCAATATTTTTAAATAGACGTTCATCATCATTTATAAGATCATCTGGTGGTAAAATTTCAACAGTACCATCCGGTGGTGGAGGTTCTTCACCTTCTTTAGGATGAACTTGAAGTGGCTTGCTTTTAAAACGTAATGAACGTATTTCTTTCTCTAAATTCTTAAAAACCAAAATTAATAATGAAAAATGGTAAAAATTATATTTACCTCAATTTGTTCTTTTTGATGCTTTTCAACATCCCTTAATTTTTGTATATCATAACGAAAATCAGGCCCTTTTTTATCTGTTTTTTCAAAATTTTTTGTTTGAAGATTTAAAACTTCGCGCAAAAAATTCAATTCTTCTTGTAATATTGTAAGTATATTGTATTTTTCAGCTCCTAATTGAATTTCATGGTTTAAAACTTGTTCTAATTCTTTCAATCGTTTCTAAATTTTATTATTTTTAGGTTTTGATCAATGGGATCTTAAATAAGATTTACCTTTTTATCTGCAATTAAATTCATAACAATTTTTCTTTCTTCATTTAAATTAGTTTGTAATTGAAATATAAAATGTCGAAGTGTTTCTTCCTCCAAATGATCAACGTCCAACTGACAACCAAATTTACGATACATTGCTTTTTGAATTTCTTCTTGTAATAAATGAATTTGGCGATTCATATATTTACAATCTGTATTCATTCTGGTTAAATGTATAATATTTATCCGATGAATTCTTTTGGTTTCTAATGTTTCCAAATCTAATTGTCCAACTCTTGCATATAATTGCAAAACGTTTTCAGAACCGAATAATAAAGTATTTGGAATACTATTAACATTTTCATTTTCTGTTAAGTATTGTAATTGATCCATTTGCAATACTACAACACTTGTTATTTTATTTAAAACAGCTTGTTTTTGTCTCTAAAAAAAATATGTAAAAAATTTCATTATTGTAATTTGGAATAATGTAAAATAAAATGAACAAAAATTTGTATTTTGAATTGAAAAATCAAAGTAACAAGTCCACAATCTAAAAATTATAGGTAATATTAAAAAAAAACATTACACGAAAATCTGTTAAATTTCGTCTTTCTTGAATAAATAGTTGTTCAACTTTTGCTAAGTTCTTTCTTTGATCAGTTAATTCTCTTTGCTTTTCATCTTTTATTTTTGTTTGAGAATGAATGGCTTGCTCCAAAACATGTCTTTCAGTTCTTAATTGAAAAGCTAAATCATATAATTTTCTTTCACAATTTTGTGGACAAATATTTTCATCTAAACGTATTGGTGTCATATCTAATGTGTCAACACTTTTATCATCATTTTCCTCTTCTTCTGATGATGATTCGGATGATGATTCCGATTCAGATTCATCTGCAATAATATTTTATTGTATGTAATGTTATTATGTGGTTTAAAAGTTTTTAAAATTAAAAAAAAAAAAAAATTTAATTTTTACCATCATCAGTAACTTCTTTTGGTGGACGATATTTCTTTTTAAAAATTCTTTTTAAAAAATCAAAAAATTTATTTCCTTTAATATGAGACATAAAACTGGTCATAATATGTTTTATTTGTTCATTCATTTTATCACAATTTTTTTTAATATCATCAATACTTTTTACTAATCCATCAATATGACCTTTTAAACTATTTTTATCATTCATAGCTTTTAATGCCTTTGCTGATAGTTTATTTTCAAGTTTTTCACAATCTTTTAATACCATCAATTCTTGATTTAATGTTATTAAATAAATTTCTAAAAATTTTGAATCAATTTCAATTTGCAATTTACTTTCACCCAACTCCAATAAATCATCATCAAATTTTTTAATTTTACAACTAATTTCTGTTACAATTTCATGTTGATCAACAATTTTATTTATAATCATTTGGTATTTTATTTCAGTTTCCCATGCTGCTATTTCATCTGTCGATCCTAATTTAATTATATCAGATGGATCTAAATAAGTTGGTGCTGCACTCATCAATTCTTCAATTTTGGAATTAGATGGTAGCGATTTAACTGAACTAATATCAATAGTGAAATGACGAAAAGTTCTTAATATTTCCAAAGTATATGAAGGTTTTTGTTCCTCTGTTGGAATATTAATTAATGATTTACTTGAATTTTCTGATATTTTTTCACTTTTAAAAAAATCAGAAATTTCAACACCAGTACCTGCTTTAACTAATTCAATTAAAGTATTTTCAGGATATTCTTTTGATATTATAATATCTTTTAGTTTTGGTATGTATAATTTTTGGGCATCTGGTACATAATTATGTAAAGATTTAATAACTTTTTCTTGCTTATCAATTAATTCAAATAATTGTTTCTTTTGTTTTCTTAAATCAAGTAATTTAACATTGAAATCTTCTTTTTTTTTATATAAAATTTCTCTTGCACGTAATAATTCTTTATATTTATTTAATGCATTATCTGATGATTTTGGTTCATATTCTGCATCAGTTTTTAATTTATAATCACCAATTGAACGTTCAGCTTCAGCAATTGCTCGTATATCATCAATATGATTTTTATGTGGATCTGGTTTCTTATAATTCATTTTTTCCCAATCAATAAGACGTTGCACTTGATGTAATTTACGTTCTCTATAACGATTAAGTAATCGTAACATTTTTGGTGGAAATTTCGGTATAACATCTTCTGGTTTTAAACCCAAAAAGAATTTTTCTTCGGGTGGTCTTGGTAAACTAATATCAATACTTTTTTCCGCTTCATATATATCTATTCCACTATTTAATAAATTTTAATTAATAATATGTAACTTATTATACTTTTTGTTTGTATAATTATAAAAAACAGAAGATTTAAGACAAAAATTGCATATTTTTAAATCAAGAGAGAAAATTGCTAGTTTAAAAAAAAAGAAAGAAAACTCCAGCATTAAGAAGGTTTAAGAAAAATTGGGAGCAGACGTCTAAAACACAAACATTTTAATTTTAATAAGTCAATTGTGCCTGTGTGAAATAAAATCAAAACAAAATAAGGTGCAGCTATATTATATAATTACTACATAAGAAGAATTATTAGAAAGTGCAGGAGACAAATTATTTAAATATTTACAATACCTCAGGACATCATCGTTATCGTCACTGTTATTAGGGATTTTTGGGAAAAAATAATTAATAGTTAACATGTTATTGATTTAATATTTATATATAAACATATATATTTTACCTTGAACTTTCACCTAATAACAATATTCTTCTTTCAATTTCTTTTTTTATTTCATCAATTTCAATACTTAAACCTTTCATTCGAAATGATTTTACAACAGTATCAGACCTATAATAAAAAATACCAGCCATTATATTGATCAAATAAAATAATGTTGAAATTAATACTTACAATATCCCTTGAACTTCAAATGGCATATGTTCTAATGGTTTAATAAAGAAGTCCATAACTTTATTTTTACCTAAAATAGCTTTTTCAACATCAAATGCTAATTTCCTACGTACTAAATCTAATTCAGCTGTAAGTGTTATTTTTAAATCATCAGTTATTCTTTTATCTAATTCTAACTCTTCATCAGTATATTGTTGAGATTCTGCCAGCGCTTGATTTCTGCTTAATATCTCTTTAAACTCTAATCGATATTGACTTGCAATATTTAAAATTTTTGCTTTACGATCATTTCTAATCTTCATTTTTTTATCTTCTTCTGCTTTAATTTTTTGTTCTTCTAAAGATGGAAAAATTATATCCTCAATATCTTCACCCAATTTTGGTTGAATATAATCTGTTTTCGGAATAGATGGTTTTTCTATATGCGGTCCATTCCAATAAAATGAAAATACATTGCCATCATGACCAAGAGTAAATAAATGTTTTCCATCATAGCTTGTAAATATTTTTGAAACATTTGCAATTTTATTATCATGTACACCCAACATATAATAATCAGAATGATCCAAAAAATTATTTGGATTAATGGTATTAATACGTAGTATACCATTTTGAGTAGCATAAATTAAATATTTATCACTTTTGAAAATATGAAAAATTTTTTTAATTTAATTAATGAAAATTAATTTTTATTATTGAAAATTCTTACATGTACAAATAACAATATATTTCAGTATCATCACCATCTTCAATTTTTGTTGAACGTTTTGGTTTATCACTATTAAAAACCATTTCATATATATAACCAGCATCAAAGCCAGCTACTGATATCCATACAGTATTTTCTTTTGTATATTTCAACCATAATATTGGATTTGGTACTGGTGGTATATAGAGTGGTGGTTCTTCTTCTTCATCATCATTGTCATCTATAAAAAAAAATTTATTTAAAATTTTCATTAATTTTCAATTCATTTTTTTATTGTACCTCTAATCATATTTTCATCAATTTCCATTCCAGGATTAGTTTCTTTTAATTTCATTAGTTCAGCTAATTTTTTTGCACGTTGTTCTCTTTTTTTATTTTCTTTTATTTCTAAACGAATATTTCGACGAATTTCACTTTTTATTGATTTAAATCTTACTTTTTTCAATGTAACATTAGATAAGCAATAAGTTATTTCTGTATTGCCTGGTCTATCTGGCAGATCTACTTCAAATATTTCTCCAATATTAGAACCAATTAGTAAATTTATCTAGAATTAAAAAAAAAAAAAAAACCAACTTATATTAAAAAAATTGCAAAAATATTTTTATAAAATTGAAGCTTACATCATTATCATGCCAACAAAGAGCAGTAGGAGTTGATGTTAAATTTATAAATCCAATTGGTGTTAATTTAATATATTCATCTGGTTCTTTTGTAATTTGTAGAACAAAAATTGTATTATCTTCGGCAGATGATACTAAAAGTTTTCTATTTAAATTTACACTAATTTTCGTTATTGCTTTGTTGTGGGGCTTAACAACTTGTAGTAAATGCATACCATTTACTGTATTTAAATTGGAATCAAATTCCAATACAAATTGTCTAATAGCACCATCCTGAAAACCAATTATTATTACACTTCCACTTGAATCTAACTGTGTTGGAATCCATATTAAATCGGTTCCAAAAGCTTTAAATTGTTTTGAAAATTGTAAAGATTTTTCTTTATAATTATAAACATGAAGTTTATTGCAGATCCCAATTGTAACAAAATGTGTAGAAATAGGACTTGCGTCTCCAGCCATCACACGACCCCCATGGGTAGAGTATATTAAGCGTGGAGTTTCAGGAACATTATTTTTATCTAGCCAACAAAGCCATATACCACCATTACCATCCTTAAAAAAAAATAAATGATTGAAAATATAATTATGAATTTTAGAATTGTATAATATATGTGTACTTAAACATATACAAATATGTATGTAGGTGGCCAAAAAATTATACCCTGTAAACACATTAAGGATTTGAAGGAGTATCAGTTCAAAATCTCACTTAGTTCCGAAGTTGAACGTAGCATATAAAATATATAAGACATACATATGTATATACAAAATGAATAATATTAATAATAAATTAATTTAAGTAATGGAAGTTGTTGGGATGTTTAAACTTATCGCAGGGTCTTGACTCTTAATGTATAAGGATAGCATTTTCAGGATAGCAAATTAAAATTAAATAAAATCGAAAAATATTATTTATGCTTGAGATATGAATTAATATCGAATATTTTCTTAAAGCCAAAAGACATTTAAAAAAATTTAAATAAAACGGTTTTTTTCAAAATGTAAATACATATGTACATACAATTTATGTATGTATATAATATCCGCGAGTTTGAATTAAATCAGAATTTCAATATTTTGTTTAGCTGAGGATTGGAAGCAACAATCCTATATGAAATTTGTATATAAAAAAATGATAATGAACGATTTTAGAGTTGATTATAAAACCAGAGATATACGGCGCTTCTACAGAATATGTAAATAGTAAATGAAAAATCGTGAATTAAGAGGGATTTCAGAGTTGGTTGTTGAATCCAGAGTTCTGATTTCTTTTTTTAAATCACATATTAAGTGGAAGATAACATGAAATGACTTTCAATTTTTATGAGATGTACAAGACAAAAACATAATTAAAGGATATTTATCGAAGGATTTAAAAAAATCTTATTGTATTTTTTTATTTTTAAAAATTGGCCATTGGACTTTTTTTCTTTTATATCGGCAACATTTTTTCGGTTAAAACTCTTTATATGTTGCCATTGTGCCTTTTGTTTTTTAAAACGGTAATATTTTAAAAAATTATAAAAGGTGTGTTTATAAGTGAGTTCTAGGAATACCTAACAAAAACTATAACAGAAAAGTACAGGGTTTTGGGTCCATTAGTTTTAGAATCGATATTTTTCTGTCCGAATGTGTTCTACTTATGTGTTGATAAGTTTTTTAAACTTGTTCAAGTTGCACTTTTCTGTTCTAAATTTTAATAAGCCTTCTCTGGTCAGCGTGTTTTTTTGCAGAAAAAATTATTATTTGATAATTTGACAAATATTACTAATACTTGTTATTTTGACAATTGTTAAAATTAATTTTTACTTGTTTATTCAGGTTAAAAATATTAAAACATTAAAAATTTTTATAAAAATTAAAATTTAAACAAATAAAAATATGAAACTTGAATAAAATAGATAAAAAATTATTTGTAAATTTTCAAAACTGAAAATATTGAATAGAAAAGTACAAAAAAGCGTTCAATAGTTTTTGTGTTCAAGATTATTCTAGGTAGTTTTAAAGTATTTGACGTTTAATTGTGTGCTGTCCTGTTCGTTTCTGTTCTGTCTTGTCCAGAAAACTAATAATAAACAACAAACTTAATAATAATGATTCTAAATTCCCTCGTCGAAAATTAAATTTACAATGGCAACTTTGACGTTTGAATTCAGTTTTTTAAGGAAAAATTAAAATTATTGTTTTCAATTTTGTAGTAATAATTTTTGAAAAATATTTTGAAAAGAGTTAAATTTAAATATTTTTATAAAACAAAGTTAAGTAAACAAATAAATAAAAATAATTATTTAAAACTTTTTATTAATATGTACAAAAGTGAACTGATCACGAAATAATATGAAGTACGAATATGGTACGAATGAATATTTCTTTCGTAGACTTTTGATTTTTTCGTAACGTTAAGTCGAAATTAAGAATCACTTTTTCGTAGATTATCTCCGACTTAGCCGTACGAGGGAATTTAGAATAGGGGTGATTATCTCTTTTTCAGGAGCTAATTTTCTTTTGTTGTTAATTCTGTTGTTACATTTATATGTTTTTTTTTTGTCGTAGCTTTTGACAAGTCAAATTATTTGTAGAAATCTATTTTTTTCTTCAAATAAAAACTATTCAATCTCTAATATCTAATAAAAAAAAAACAAATATTAGCTAAAATGCGCCTTAAGGATATATTTTATGAAATAAAATTGATTTATATGATTTGATGTTTTGTATAATTGTGTTGACGTTTGCAATGATATATTTTTTGTTATTGAGTGTTTATGTGAATATTAATAATAATCTATATGGCAGCACTATATTTTTTGAGTATCTTTTAATCAAAAATTATCTTACAGATTTATTACAGAATTCTTACATTTATTTTTCTGCAAACCAATTTTGACAATTAGTTTCATAACAATAATAACATAACCTAAAAACAAAATATAAAAAAAATTTTCATCTTTGCGACCTCCAGTATAAATGATAAGGATTATTTTTATTAAATAATAAACAGATTTTAATTATCAATTTAAATAGGATTTAAAAAAAAAAGAAGAATTACTGTTTGTGTATTAACAACAGAAAAATTATGAAATTTTATTGAGTATCAATAGACAATATCGTGACTTTGTTTCATTCGCGTAAAGGTTTTTGAATTGTAAAGAACCCAAAAGAATTTATTAAGATCAATTAAATTAATTTAATTCAATTTTTATTTTTAGTTTGTGCTTTTTATATTGGTTTAACATATAATATAACATATTGCAAATAAAAATGGTTTTTACAAAAAAAATTATTCAATCCAGTTATTTAATTACAAAATCATTAACGCGATCGACAAATGTTTTAATTAAACCAAAATATATAACAACATCCAGCATCAAATTATCATCTGAGAAACGTTTATATACTGATAAACATGAATGGGTATCTATATCTGGTGATATTGGTACAGTTGGCATTTCAAATTATGCTCAAGAGGCTTTAGGTGATATTGTTTTTGCACAGTTACCAGAAATTGGCCAAAAATTAAAAATCAAAGAAGAATGTGGTGCATTAGAAAGTGTTAAAGCTGCTAGTGAATTATTTTCACCAGTTTCTGGAGAAGTCATAGAAAAAAATGCTCAAGTTGAAGATTCACCTGGATTAATAAATTCTAATTGCTATGATAAAGGATGGTTATTTAAAGTGAAATTATCAAATGCAGATGAATTAAAAAAATTAATGGATGAAATAAAATATACAGAATTTTTAAAGACTGATGACGCGCATTAGAAAATTTTATATATTAATAATTAAATTAGAATTCAAAAAAAAAAAAAAATTTGTAAAAAAACTTTAACTTGAATATGTATTTGTAAAAAATTTTTCTGTTTTTATTTTACATATATATAACTTGCTTACGGTATTTTATTAAAATTTAATAAAATGTTATTAAAAATAAATATTTATAAAAATACAAAATATGTTTCTCCTTCTAATAATTGTTTTATATAAATGATGTTAAATGGGTGATTAAATTCGATTTTGTTCACTGAAAAAGAACACTTTATTTTTTATTTTCAGATTTATATTTGATGAGACAAACATAAACTGATCTAAATACCTGACCTAACTGTTCTGTTAGGATTTAAAATATTTTATCTTCATAGATAAAAAAGAAATGAACTTAAAATTTCGTTCATATACTTGAGTTCAAAATTCAGTTTATGTAATACATATCTGAATAGAATATTGTTTAACTAGGGAGTAATCATAAAAATTTATAAATAATTGTAATTTGTAACTTTTTTTTTTAAAAAATCTAATTACTAAATGTTTTGATAACTATTTATATGAATATGAAAAAAAAAACATTCGATATAAAACCAAATTATAAAAAAAAAATATAAAAAAAGAATATAAATATAATTTTCGCCACGCTTTCTAAAAATTAAAATTTATTAATTTTTTGATAATATTATCACTTAACATGGAAAAATTAGCAAAAATTTTGTCTCTATGATAATGGAAAGATGTTAAATTTTTTTTCTTTTTTTTTTTTGAGATTCAAGTTCAAATTAATTGTAATATTTACTCTAACAAATGATAATCTATTTATTATTAGATTAAAAATAAAAAAAACTTTAGGTTTTAAATACTTTATAACTTATTTACTATGAGTTATTAGCTATTACGTATTAGAATACGAACATTTTTAATTGACTACTATGTACAAGACATAATTTATAAATAATATGATTAAAACTAAAGCCAAGCTGTATTATCATCAAATCTTTCAATATTTTATAGTCAATAAGAACTATAATTAATTTTTTTTTAATATTTGAATGGAAAAATATGAAAAAAGTATAGCTGCGAATTATTTTATATATAAAAAAAATAAGTTCGTTACAATTTAATTATTATCATGCTTATACTACAACAAATTAAAAAAAAATTAAAAATTTCAAAAAAAACTGTGGTATTACAAAAAAAATTTTTGTTAAATCCAATTTTATTCCATACATTTTTGTTGTTGTTCTGTCTGATAACCTTTTCTTGGAATAATCAATAAAAAGAGTTAAAGTTATCAATTTCAGTTATAATTAAAAATCTTATAGACACGTACAATGAAAATTCATTAACGAAGCTTTAAATTATTATCATTTATTGAAAGGGTATTATAGCCTCAATATGTAAATTTATATTACAAAATAATTTAATAGTCAAATCGTTTAAATTATTTAACGTTTGATTATTTATTTAGAGTTTTGAGAACTTTTGAATAAAATAATTAAATTCTTATGAAATTTTAATTTTTGACATATTCACTAATATCTACAAGATTGTTAAAGTAAAAAAAAAATTTTTTCAAGAACCCATCATTATTCTATACAAAAATAAAAACTAATCTCTTAATAAAACAAGGACGAATCATCCGAGACCAAATCTGGAGAAGGTTGTATTTAATATTTTAATAATGAGATAGTAGTCCGATCACGGAAACCTAATTCAGTTCTTAAGAAAGATAGACTCGCACAAAGAGGTGCTATAACATTACCAAAAACTGATAGAGTAAAATAGTTCGTCCAACCAGTTGCAGGCCTAGATTTAGGATTTACTATAATTAATTTTTTTTATTTAAAAATGTGCATACTTTATTTAGTCAGAGATATATTATTTAAAAGCGTCCTAATTAGTCAGATTTTGTTGAAGGATTGTAAATCCAACACAAAAAATAATCTACAAAATCTTGTGTTCTATAAATTCTAATAAGAAAAGTTATTTACCTATTAAAATATTTCAAGGTTTTTGATTTATTACATACATATTTGTATATAGTTTTTATTAATAAAATCAAAACAGTATTATAATTAGGTTCCGGAAATAGATATTGATAATTTTCAATATGTAATTACAATCATTTATATGACCACAAATAATTATTTCCTCACAACTGTTTTACAATAACAAAATCGTCATTTAACATATCCCTGCTTATCACTTGAAACAAAATATTATCTCCTATAGTCCCATGCAGTAAAAATAAAATTATAAATATATTGAAAATTCCGATAAAAATTATTATTTTTAAAGAAAATCAAATTATATAGATTACAAAATAATATTAAACTTTAAAAAATAGAAAATAATTAAATCATAAAACAATTATTCATATAATTTATGACTATAGTATCATTATTATCTACTATAGCCATTATATTAGCCACCAGTCAACCACCATAATTCCTATAACATCACACATGCATTAATTATTTTATTACTAAAGAATTACATATACGATTTATATGAGATATTAAACATTGATTTTGATTACTACTGAGTTGTTGTCAGCTTATCATTTTATAGTAAAGTTCTTATTTTTAAGTTGTATAAAAAAATGTAGCATCAGTTCGCTAACAGTATTCATTAAAGGAAGACATAAAATTAATATTAAATAAAATAATTTTAATTTAAAAATATTTTTAAATACAAATCGAATATTTAAAAAAATATACATAGATATATAGACAAAATAAGATGAATTCAATTCGTAACGGATGGTTTAGTGAAATTCAAGATGAATTATGGCCGGGACAATGTTTTTCATTAAAAATTGAAAAAATTTTACATGAAGAAAAATCAAAATATCAAGATATCAAATTAGTTAAAACGTAAGTACCTACATACATACATAGTACATATTTTATTTTGCTAACAAAAGGACAAATTAAAAGTGTGAAGTAAAGTGAAATATTATTTTGAAATATTAAATTATATTGTTTACAAAATTGTTTAAAAAAATTCCAACAATAGCTTGAATTAAGATCTTTTCAAACGAATTATCTGTTAAAAAAAACATACCTATTCCATATGAACAGACTTGAAAGTTCATATAAAGTTTATCACTTTTGTTATAAATCAATTCTTTATATTTAGTTTTTTTTTTTAAATACACTAGACATTATAAAAAATGTATTAATAATGATTTTGTTATTTATTTTATTATTTTTTCTTTTCTATTTTTAGGACTAATTTTGGAGTTTGTTTAATTTTAGATGGTATTATACAATGTACAGAACGTGATGAATTCTCTTATCAAGAAATGATTTCTTTTATACCACTTTGTTGTCATCCAAATCCAAAAAAAGTTTTAATTGTTGGTGGTGGTGATGGTGGTGTAGCACGTGAAGTTGTTAAACATCCATTAGTTGAAGAAGTACATCAAGTAGAAATTGATGATCGTGTTGTTGATTTATCAAAAAAATATTTACCACATATGGCAATTGGTTTTGAAAATTCAAAATTAAAATTAACAATTGGTGATGGTTTTGAATATATGAAAAATCATACAAATGAATTTGATGTTATAATTACGGATAGTTCTGATCCAATTGGACCAGCTGTATCACTTTTTCAAGAATCATATTTTTCATTAATGCGTAAAGCATTACGACCCGGTGGTATTGTTTGTTCTCAAGGTGGAACATTTTGGACTGATTTAGAACATGTTAAATTAACATTAGAAAGTTGTAAAAAACAATTTCCAACAATTGGACATGCTGTTACTACAGTACCATCATATCCATGCGGACAAATTGGATTTATTATTGGTAGTTTGCAACCAAATCACAAATTAAATGAACCAGCTAAAGTATTTTCTAAAAACGAAATTGATTCAATGAATTTACGATATTATACAAGTGAAACTCATAAAGCTGCATTTACATTGCCAAGATTTGTTGAAAAAAAATTATACGAAGAATAAAAAAACATAAAAAATTTCAAAATAAACTGACGAATAAATATTTTTAAAAACAAATTGGTTATTTTTTTGTTTGTAATTACCTGAACATAATATGAACAATCTTCTGGATCTTTTGGTTTTACTTTAACCAAATGTCTTATTTCAGCCAAATAATTTGAATTACCAATTCGAAATTCATAAATTGGTTCTATTTCAACAAAACGATCATCATCCGGTGGATCAGCTAATTCAACAGTATCCCAAAACCATATTCTTACATAACCATCAATTCCTGCAGTCATCAGTTCACCTTCATCCATTCTGAAAAATGTTATTGGACCACCATGACATGGTTTACGATTTTTTCGACATACTTCTAATTTAATTAAACCCGCATCCCATAACAACATATTACCCCATTCACATCCAGATATTACTTTTTCATCCGGTAGCATAAAAATTACATTAATATCTGATATTTCAGTTTTACCAAATCTTCCGAGTTCACCTTGTAATTTCAAACCGGTAAATGATCTTGCCATTTTCCAAAATTTTATATGACCAAGTCCGCATGTTGTTAATAAAATTGGATTGTAGGGTGAAAATATTACATTGGTAACATCATTTTGATATGATTGACATCTTAATATAATTTGACTTGCCTTCCAATTCCATATTGTTATCATGTATTCTGGTTCACCAGATTGTGATGCCAATAATTCACCATCTGGTCTATAATTAGCACAAGTAAATGAACGTGTTGCACCATCTTCCAATGCAGCAATAACATCATTACTTGGATAATCATAAATCATTATTAATGGTTCAGTACCATTTTCACATATTGTTAAATAATTATATTCTGGATTAGGATTTTTCTAAAAATAATAAAATTTTTAAATAATTAATTTTTCCAAAAAAATTTATTATATTACCAATATAAATCCGATACCACCACCTCCAGCACTTCTACGATATTCAATTTCGCATGTTGATATATGAAAATAATGTATATAATTTCCAGATGAAAAAACTAATACATCATCAGTAATTAAAACTAAATTAAATAATTTTTTGCAATTATATCCAAAAGAATGACTAAAAGAAAATATTATATAAAGAATTTTATATAAAAATTTATTAATTTTATATTAATTCTGTAATTAAAAACCTACTCAAATTCAATAATATCTCTTGGTACTGTTGATTTTTCAGATAAATATACTCCAGATACATATTCAGGTGAACATTCACAATCTTCTAATTCTCGTACCATTTTCCTTTGAAATTCAAATTAATACTAAAAAAAAAAATTTGAATGAAAATGAAAGGCAAAAAGGAAATTTTATTACCGTAAAAATATATTAATTAAATATGTCAGGCTTCTGAGTTGTCAAGGGAATAATAATATTATTTGTTTTATTTATAAAAACAAATTGTTGACAAGAAATTCTAACTCCTCCCTTCCCTTATGTGTTTTAGAAGTTGTGGAAATTTTTCGAGAACTTGTTGAATGCTTGACATGAGGATGACTCATTAAAATTGTACTCAAAATTCAAAAAATACGGTTTTTGTCTTTGGATGAGAATGGAAAAATAAATTTCGTAGCCTAATTTTATGCAATATTTAGTTTTATATTATAAAATTGTAAAAAATCTAAATTTTGGATTATCGGAGACTACTGCCTGGTAGTTGTCTCTGGGGTAGTATAATTTTGAATATCAATAGTTTTTTAATATTTTTGTTTTATATTTTTTTAGATCCCATGGATGTACCAAGGGTCTTTCTAAATCCATTCTAAAGATGAGCAACACAGTAAAAACAGTTTAAATTTCAACGGTATTTAATTTTAATTTCTAACAGTATTTCCTTATTTTTGTACATACACGATTTCTAAACTTTTGGAAGGGGATTCCCTTCGTATACAAACTTTTATATGAGGTTTGGCTGGATATGGTTTAGTTGAATAAGGGGATAAAAAATTCGAGGATAATATGATGTTAGAGAAGAGTTAAAAAAAGGTAAGTTAAAAATGAACCTATTAGTATCTTTTTAAATTATTTTGAAAAATATCTTATAAAACAACAGGGGCGTATTTGTCATGGTATTGATTATATAGATAAGATATATGGATAAGATATTAATCATATTTTCTGTTGGAAATTTATTAAACATTTAATACAAATACAAGTAATTTTATAATTTCGATAAATATACAATAATTTTTTTCAAAATCAAGTTCATTTTATTGTTAACTTTGGTATACATCATTGTTTCCAGACTTCAGTGTATACATATATATATGGAAACAAGTAAGGAAAAACCAAAACATCAAATGAGACCTTATTAAGATCGATTTGTAATGAATTAAGAAATAATAAAAAAAACTTGAATGTTATGTTAAATACTTTTAATATGACTATAATATAATTGTTAATTTTGTATTAAATGAATATTCATTTTAATTTTTGCTTTTGAAAAAGGTATTTAAAGGAAAAACTACTTTATATATATGAAATTTATATATATATATTATATATATATTATATATATATTATATATATATGAAATTTATATATATATATTATGTATATATTAATATAGCATATTATAAATTTTAAAAATGAAAATTTAACACGATATTCAACACAATATAATATGGTTATAAAATTATCGGTAAAGTGGCTAAAGTCCCGGAGTCCAAAGGCTCATAACTTAAAAAATTATGACTCAAACAGAATCCTTAGGAGTTTACTACTCAGAATTCCGATAATTAAGCCAAAAGTTCCCTAAAAAATTAGGCATTATTAAATTTGAAAAATTAGACAAACAATTGTAAGAGTTTTAATCTGCATTTCGAAAAGACGAAATAAAGTCGAAATTTAAAAGCAAATAAAGTCGAAGTTTATTTTTATTTTGAAAAAAATTCTGTAAGTATATGTTTCGAACTTGGTTTTCCATGTCCTATGCCAATGCGAAACTCTACAAGATTTAAGATTTAGAATCTTAGGAGGAAGACGCTGGGATGACCAGGGAAAATTGATAAGTTTCATGAAGAGTATAGAATGGCTCAGCGCTGTAGTAAATACGAGCGACTTTTAGAGCAGGGGTGCACATCGGGCCGTGTTTCCTCCCCTTAAAAACAACAACACCTATGTTTTGAATTTTATAATTTAAGCCTGATACCAAATATATTTATTTAAAGTTAGTTGCAAAATTAAATTTTCTTATTTTCCATATTATTTAAGGATTCGTGTATTAGAAATTTAAAATTAAACGCGAATTTTAAATTGTCAAAAAAATTTTAATTTTGTAATTAACAGTCAGCATTAGCTATAATACCCCGGAGACTTTTGGATTTTTTTTTGTCGTTGAGTCAGAAGTCTTCCGGGGACTTTTGTCATCACGCCAATATTATCATTATTTTTTTTTTTTAAGAAAAATTTATATCTATAATATAAAACAAGAAAATATTTTATAATTTTTTTTTAAATTTTTGCATTTTACTTTTTATTGAAATGACCATAAATTGAATGAAGACAAGTGCAGTATAACACCCGCATTTTCGCTTTTCGTAGAAATAATTACAACAAGTTAAATAGTATAAAAAAAGATTTCTTTTTTTTTTTTGTAATTTTATGAAAAATATATAAAAATTTAATGGAATTGTAAAAATTAGAAAATTAAAAATTATTTCGGTGTAATTCATCAATCACACAATACATCAAACTTATTTATAGTTTAGAAATGGGATTAATTAAAGACTATAGATCACTTAGACATGAAAATTGAAAAACTGATCTAAATAGAACTAATATCATAAATTTAAATCTTAAAATGGATTTGAAATCTATGTATATAACAAATAAATGGAGTAGCATATAATTATCAATTTTCATATACAGACAAATAACTTCAGTGGAAAAATTTGAATAATTTTTCAATATAGCCAGAGAAGTCTCCGACAAATACAAATCAAATAAAATTCTTCCGAAACGCTCATATTCAAGCATCAATAACAAATATAGATGATGTCTCAGAATTGAGTTATTATGGTAGTTTGTATATAATTACTATACTGACTGATAAAGGTCCAGACAACTGATTTAAATTTGGAAGAATGGCTTCCGAAAGACTTTGGATATCTAAAAAACTATCGTCTATTGATATTGGGTCTCAAAGTTAAAGATATTCGATGATTGTATAAAATCCTACTGCAATGATGAGATATAGATGCCTACTAAATTAAATATTAACAGATGCCTACTAAATCATTATGAAAATATATGAAAAATGACTATATAAAATTAATGTTCCACTTAACTAATTTATTATATGATAGATCAAACCCTATATGAAAGGCTGGTAACAATCAAACCTTAGATTGAATCCTAATTATGTCTCGTATACAAACTTTTATGTAAGGTTTAATTTGAGTTCCGAAACAGATCTTCTTAATGAAATGCCTCTTATTCAACAGAATCTGAAGAAAGATCTCTAATTGATTACCAGAAAATAATGATTTCATTGTTGAAAAATTCTACAGGAAATACCGTTATTTAATTTAAATATTAATGGTACTTTAGTAATTTCTTTCTATTACTATTCTTTCTAAACTATTAAGTATTTTTTATTTGTTGTTGGGTTTTTTAAACCGTCGGATGAAAATTAAATAAATAAATATTGATATAAAAATTAGACAACTTTACTATAACATTACACTAAAGTACAACTCGTATACTATTAATGTACAAGAATATCTACAAATTATAAATAAAGAATAAAACATTTTAAACAAGTAAATAAATATTTATTTTTAATTCTATTTATAAAATATGCTTAACGGATATTTATATTTACATTTATATATGCAAGAATAAAATATATCTTTAAGTTTTTATTTAATTTTTCTTATCTATCACCATTTATCTTAACTTTTATCTATCTACAGGGAAATTTTATTTGATCAATAAATGATATTCTTCAACTATTAAAATCTTTTATTTTTTTATAATCTTAAGTGCATTTTAAAGTTAAATAATTAAAAAATTTTAAATAATGATAATGTAATGTAATAAATCTACAAATAAAACAGAAAGTTTTTTTTTCGAAACTACAAGAAAAAAAATGAGTTGTTACCACTTATATCGATACTTAATTAAATATATATATATATTTTTTTATATTACTATTATTATTGATTTATTACCAATTCTATTCTTGTATATTTTAACAAAGTGATTTAAAAATTAAATACTTATATGTTATATAATTGTAATACACTGTTAGACTCTTCAGTAGGCTGAAATGTATAACATTTGTCAAATTTTCAAAAAATCTTCAGTGAGTTATAAGAATCAATCAAAAATTTTCTTATATTATTATTGAAAATTTTTACTCCTAAGAGTTTTAAATCCTAAATTTGGAAGCTGGTAATGGCTAATTGATAAACTTTAATAAACTTTCATAATGTCATCATCATCATTCAATAATTTCATAATTGAGCGATGATGACGCGACTTAGGGCAGTCACTTGAATTAATTTAAAGTTAAAGCTGACAATAAAGTAAAGGATTGTGAAAAAGTGCATTTTTTTAATTAATTTGGGTTTTTAGGTTTCCCCATTCCATCCTTGGTGAACATTTATATCTCATAGTTACTCTTTAGCCATTATACTAGCCCGCGCAAGTATGGTGTTTATCCCATTAGTTTGGCTATGTGATGGGACAGATTTTCTTTTGTGAGTAGGAATAATCTCACACTCCTGGGCAGTCTGGTATTCCAGGTTTTTTTCTCTCTCTAGCGGGAAATATTATCTAAAATTCATATTTGATGTAACCTTAAACCAATATATTTAAAATAACTGTTCCTAACTAAACACACAGATCCAATGTACATATAATAATGTATATTATATAGAATTGTCCACAAACAAAAAATCATATATCACAAAAAATTATATAAATAGAAATTATATTTACATTATAACATATCAAGTTTGACTTTAATCTGAAGTTTAAGTTTAAGGTTGATAATAGACCGGCAATTATTTAAGTTGAATTTGCTTGTCTTAACGTTTTTTTTTTTTTTTAACTTGGTTATGATACGAGTCTATTAAAATTGATATCATATCATTTATTAAAAAGCTTACGCTTTTTCAGCAATTTTTGCAGGTTTTTACTCATCTAATATGTTTTACTCTCATAATGGTTTTTTTTTTATAATATGATCCTATGTTTGTATGCTCATGTACTCGTTATGTATATAGATATATATATGAATTATCAAATAAGTGGGATATAGGTAAAAGCGAAAACTCTTCTTATTACCAGATATTACTCAAAAGTTGCTTGAAGCGCTTGAATTTTCTTGTTTAAAATAAAAGACAAAACAAAAACAACGAGTATTTTGTTATTTCTGTGAATTGAAAACAGTGTAACTAACTTTGGAATTTATTAAAAAAAAGTGATGTAGTTTAAGAATTTGTCTTAAACTTGGCAAAAATTACAAAAAAAAGGAAGTGCAAGGCGATTGAAAATTAAAATAAACTGTTCCGGAGGAAATTGTTGGAATTTTTTTTTTTATTCCTTTTCCACTCCTTTAAGGAGTATAGGGCATTCACCAAGTTTTTATTTTAAACTAGGCTTCAGTTTCTTTAATCATAATATTCACCCTGCCGTTGATTACGCGGCTGTAGCTATTGTATAAGGTTATGAAATATGAATGCACAAATTTTAACTTTGTGCGCCATCTATAATCATACACAAGAATTATTTATATATTTTTATTAAATCTTATTTTATATTACTATATAAACTATTACTATATAATTAAACAATTTTACGATATTTTTTTTATTGGATATGATCTGACCGGGGTTTGAACCCGCGACCTTCCACATGAAAGGCGGCGTCTTTACCACTACGCCATTGGTCAGATAAATTGTTGGAATAGGAAGATTTAAAAAAAGACTTCAATACTGTGATTTCTTTCTAGATTTATGACTTTCGTCTACTTGAGCATTTGTATGAACCATTATTTCCTGTTATATGATTACTATTTAATAAAATTTAATATTTAATTATTTCTATAAGCTAATTAGTTAAAATTCAGTTTCAATTGTGTAGGCATTCTAATTGGAGGAAATGTGTGACAGGTTTAATAAACCGCCCCAAGGGGAAATTTTAGATTCAAGCAATTTTGTTGGATAACAAAAAACTTAAGCATCTCACAAAAAATAAAAATTTACTTACTTTTCTTCCATGGCTTTTTTCTTTTTTAAATTAGGGACTTCACCACCACAAAAATAAAATTCAACTAACCAAAATTCAAATTAAAACTTCAAAATTCAAATAACTTTTAATTTTTTTATTTGTGTATCCAAAAAATTTTCGATACTTAATTTAACAACACGCGTCGTGAAAATGGGTCGCGAGTACAATGTAAAATAAATTTACGATCATGAGGCGATGTAAATTTTTGAAATTTACATTTGCGATCATGCGACATTGTATTCACGAGGTCGCATACGATGTCAGGGTGACTCAATACTTTTAATAGAAGTGAATACCTCTTGAAACAATAACAAAAGTATTAAGAAGTTATTAGTTGCTATAATTTGATATAAATACACATAGAATAAATATATGAAGACAACTTTTATATATTTGACATTAATAAAACCTAAGAAAAACAAAAAATTTTAGAAAAATTTATTTAAAATATGAGTCTCAAAAAATTCTATACTCATTTTTAGAGTAAATAGTATGAGAATTTATTTTTTGAGTAAAATAAGTCGTGAATGGGATGTGATTTTTTAAAAGAATCTACTAACAAACTTTACTCTGGATGAATACTCTATATTATATGTTACTTTTAGTCTTCATTACCATCAATTATTAGAAAGTCAAATTGATTTAAATCCTGATGATTACAAAAGTTTACATTATATTACGTCACATAAAATAAAACTATACTATTAACTATGATAATAAAACAGTGAAAAACATTTAAAACCTCTGGTTTTCTTATATCTGTGTTTCAACACTGAATATTTTTTTTAAAGGATTATAACATTGATTATTACATCTTTTTATTTCTCTCTTTTTCTGTCTGTCAAGTCAACTATTAAAATGTAATTGCAAAACTTTATGATGGAACTCAATACTGAATTTAATAAAATAATAAAAAAACATTAAAACAAAAAGTCAACAGACAACTTAACATATTATTAAAGCTGGTGTGTTGTTATATTTTGTAGTTTATACATGTACATACAGTGCAAAATCACGTTTTTTTAATTTTGGCTGCCTGTTTGGCTAGCCTAACAGCATTGGCTGGATTAACCAGCTGTTTTTTTTTTTATTTTATTTTTATATATATATGTATATGTATATATATATTTTTTTTCAAATCTTGTTGATGACTGATGTTTCAAAGAGTTAAAAAAAAGAAATATACTATTTCAACCATTAGGCAATTAATTTATTTAACAGAAGATTATATTGGTAATAGTATTTTGTGTTGTTGTTTTACTTGTTCGGTGGCTTAATAAAAAAATAATGGTATAGGTATGTATATATTGTATACATATTTGAAATTATTGAGTTATTTTCGATTTTTATGTTGTTATTCTTATCTTTTAAAGATAAAAACAACATAGCTGTGGCTGCTGCTGCTGCTACTTTTGTTAATTTATCAAAAAAATACTATTGTAAAAATTCAAGTTTAATATAATTATTTTTTTCCTGATATCTACTTATCTATAACATATGTATACCTACTATTAGTATTTATAGTAACGACTAATGTGTTTTTGTTTTAATTACCGAAGACGAAGTTTTGGTTAAAGTAACTATTAGGCTTCAGGATGACTAGGTCCGTAATATAATGCTTCTTTAAATGCAGAAAACAGTTACTTAAGGTCTTATTTCTAGTGAAAAACTTAGATCTATGTTAAAGGTTTTATCTTAATCTTAACAAAGAAGAAAATGACGCAATCTTGATAGCTTGAAAACGTGGTACAGCTTACTTCCGCACTCAGGTAGAGAATAATTCGGAACATCGTTAGATTAGCCTTATAAAATTTGGAATCGTGTTTTTTTTTTACGAGGAATACTGTTGAGCTCAAAAGTTACCCATTGTAACTGTTATGTAATGTTACTTTGGGTAATGTGATACTTTAACACACTAAAACCACGGCTCTTTTTGAATTAAACTTTAAGTTGGGACCTAAGATACAAATGTACAGTTTGGTTATGAGGATTGGAGATATGGAAGGATTTCAGGATTTGAATTGAGGATATTTGTCTTACGTTTAAGTGTCAATCACAATACCCACACAATATTTATTCCTCTTATCACTTGCCATATAACATTGGAAAATTATGTATCTTTTATAATTATCATGTGTGGAATGGAAATTTGGTTCTATTCAATTTAAAACTATAATGCCACCCTTTAAACAATTGAATTTGGTAAAATATGTTTTCAATCAATTCTCTTCCCTCTGATAGAAAAAGTCCATATTGAAGTTTATACTTTTTCAAAAAGAACATATTCAGAAGCGTTGCCTATTAACCTTCACACTCTTCTCTTAACATTTTACTTCCTTCCTAATCCTCTCCTCTTAGCAAAACCTACAGTTATATAACATCTTCATATGGAAATCATTTCCTAGAGTTTTGGTAGTGTTTACAATCTAAATTATAACAAATCTTCTGTAAAATATATAGTGGATTTTTCATATTGGGTATGCAATCTTCCAAAAAGTCTATCAATCGAAAGACGGCACATAATCAATTGTTTGCCTTAAGATCACGAGAGAAAGATTGAGAGAAAGAAAACAAAACTCATGATTTAGTAAATTATTAAGAAAAAATTTAATTGAAGAAATATTAGCAGCAAATTATTTTTTATTATTTTATATTCGCGACAAATTTTTATACATATCTTTTGAAATATATATATATACCTACATTTTATGAGCATCATAATGATCATAATATACTGCAGTCAATTGTTTCATTGTCAAATATAAATAAAAACTATCTATAAGTATGTTCATTGTAATCTATATATATAAAAGGGAATGTTTGTGGGTTTGTTTGTTTGTTTGTTTGTTTGTTTGTTTGTTTGTTTGTTTGTATGTAGCGAATAGACTCCTAAACTGCCCAGCCGATTTTCATGAAAATTTGTATATAGGGGTTTTTGGGTACGGAAAGAAATCGTGGCCCAAAAATTTTGCTCTAACGGACCGCCAAGTTGGGGCTGTGGTGCAAGTATTTAAACTTCTTTGTTCTAAAATGAAAACGGTTTGACCGATTGACTTCAAATTTTGTATACGTGATGCTCTTTGAGAATTGAGTAGACACTATTAACAGTTTTGGAATTTGTTAACCCATGTCGGGCCGACGGGTGGTCAAAAAAAATTTTGGGTCCAAACTTTGTCCGATTTTACGAAATTCTGCTTTGGTTTAAAAGAAAGCCCCAAAAAAATTTTTGTTGAGTTCCATTAACCCTTTGCGGCCCAACAGCTTTTTATAGGTTTTTTCAATACTTTACTCTAAATTCGAAACGGTTTGACCGATTGACTTCAAATTTTGTATACGTGATGCTCTTTGAGAATTGAGTAGATACTATTGACAGTTTTGGAATTTGTTAACCCATGTCGGGCCGACGGGTGGTCAAAAAAAATTTTGGGTCCAAATTTTGTCCGATTTTACGAAATTCTGCTTTGGCTTTAAAGAAAGCCCAAAAAAAAATTTTGTTGAGTTCCATTAACCCATTGCGGCCCAACAGCTTTTTATAGCTTTTTTCAATACTTTACTCTAAATTCGAAACGGTTTGACCGATTGACTTCAAATTTTGTATACGTGATTCTCCTTGAGAATTGAGTTGACACTATTAACAGTTTTGGAATTTGTTAACTCATGTCGGGCCGACGGGTGGTCAAAAAAAATTTTGGGTCCAAATTTTGTCCGATTTTACGAAATTCTGCTTTACCTTTAAAGAAATCCCCAAAAAAAATTTTGTTGAGTTCCATTAACCCATTGCGGCCCAAAAGCTTTTTATAGGTTTTTTCTATACTTTACTCTAAATTAGAAACGGTTCGACCAATTGACTTCAAAATTTGGATACGTGATGCTCCTTGAGAATTGAGTTGACACTATTAACAGTTTTGGAATTTATTAACCCATGTTGGGCCGACGGGGTGTCAAAAAAAATGTTGGGTCCGAATTTTGTCCGATTTTATGAAATTCTGCTTTGGCTAAAAAGAAAACCCAGAAAAAAATTTTATTGACTTGCATTAACCCATTGGGGCCAACAGCTTTTTATAGGTTTTTTCAATACTTAACTCTAAATTAAAAACGGTTTGACCGATTTTCTTTAAATTTTGTATACGTGCTCCCCTGTGAGAATTGAGTTGACACTATTAACAGATATGGAATTTGTTAACCCATGTCGGCCCGACGGTTGGTCAAAATAATTTTGGAAGCTAATATTGTCAAAATTTGCGAAGTACTGCTTTGGCTAAAAAGAAAGCCCCAAAAAAATTTTGTTGAGTGATTTGGAAGCAATTAAATTACGTCCAATTTTGCGCAATACTGATTTGGATACGTGATGCTCCTTGAGAATTGACTTGACACTATTAGCAGTTTTGGTATTTGTTAACCCATGTCGGGCCGACGGGTGGTCAAAAAAAATGTTGGGTCCAAATTTTGTCCGATTTTACGAAATTCTGCTTTGGCTAAAAAGAAAGCCCCAAAAAAAAATTTGTTGAGTTCCATTAACCCATTGCGGCCCAACAGCTTTTTATATGTTTTTTCAATACTTTATTCAAATTCGATGCCGACCCGACGATTGACAAAAAAAAATTTGGAAGCAAATTACGTCCAATTTTGCGCAATAATACTTTGGCTAAAAAAAACAGTTTAACAAAAAGTCAAGTTTTTTGATTACTTTATTCTAAATTCATTGAAAAAATTTAGTTAAATTAAAATGTGTAGCCCGATGATTAGACAAAAAAATTTTTGAAGGAAATTATGTGTCCAATTTTGCAACGTACTACTGTGGCCAAAAAGATAGTCATAAAAAATTTTTCGAGTTCTATAAATCCATCGCGGCACAATAACTTTTAACATTTTACAACTTTGTTTTTGACAATGGTGTTAACTTTATTAACAAGCATGGATTTTGTTAACCCATATCGGCACGACGATGGGTAAAACATTTTTTTGAAGGTAATTATGTTCAATTTTATATGATATTTTTTTAACTCTAAGGAAGTTTTAAATAAATTTTTTTTAATTTAAAATATTTTTATGGGTATAATTAAAATTTTAGAATATAATTCTAATTTTAGTGATAATTATTTTATAATCAAACAATAAAATTTTATTTGTTTATTTTTAATAATTATTAACACAAATTTTGTATATATCACGTCATAAATCTGATTAAAGGTACATAGAAATTTTACCTAATTCTTTTAAACTTTGTTTTACCTGTTTCGTAATATATAGAAAATGTAAACCATAAACTTTAATTTCTGGGTTTTTCTTTAAATTACTGCATCGTGCACGTGTTATTATCTGAGCTATTGTGAAAGTAGTTTTACCTACAAACTATTTTAGTGGTGGGAATTTTCATTAGTCCGATTTTTTGCGTCATAAAGAATATACTTTATAAGTGTAGTTATACACCATTAGTTAATTAATTTACGAATTTCGTAGCGTGAAGACGTTAAATTTAAATAATATTAAACTGAAAAAATTGGAAAAATAAAAAAATGCCACCTAAAAAAGCATCCATTGGCAAAACAATCAGAGCATCGAGAGGAATATCTGCTTTAAGAGCTGCAGAAACAGCTTTTCAGCGTAATATACGACTGGGAAATAATCGAATCAGGGCCTCTTCTTCAAGAGTTGTTGAAACAGGGGATCAGCGTTTTGAACGGCTTGAAAGTGTTCGAATCAGGACTGCCATTTCAAGAGCTGCTGAAACGTCTGAACAGCGATTAGCACGCCTTGAAGGAGTTCGTACCAGGACTTATACATCAAGATCTGCAGAAACATTTGAACAACAATTAGCACGCCTTGAAAGAGTTCAAACAAGGACTTATGCATCACGAGCCGCTGAAACTTCTGAACAGCGATTAGCACGCCTTGAAGGAGTTCATACCAGGACTAATACATCAAGATCTGCAGAAACATTTGAACAACAATTAGCACGCCTTGAAAGAGTTCAAACCAGGACTTATGCATCACGAGCCGCTGAAACTTCTGAACAGCGATTAGCACGCCTTGAAGGAGTTCGTACCAGGACTTATACATCAAGATTTGCAGAAACATTTGAACAACAATTAGCACGCCTTGAAAGAGTTCAAACCAGGACTTATGCATCACGAGCCGCTGAAACTTCTGAACAGCGATTAGCACGCCTTGAAGGAGTTCGTACCAGGACTTATACATCAAGAGCTACTGAAACATCTGAACAACAATTGGCGAGACTTCAAAGTGTTCGAACTAGAACTTCCACTTCAAGGGCTGCTGAAACTTTCGGTCAGCAATCAACAAGACTGGAAAGTGTGCGAATAAGAGCTTCAACATCGAGAGCTAATGAAACATCAAGTCGGCGTAATGCAAGACTTGAAAGTATTCGAACCAGGTCTCATATTTCAAGAACTATTGAAACACTTCAACAAAGGTTGGCAAGACTTGAAAATAAGCGAACCAGAACTTCAACTTCAAGAGCTGCTGAATCAATTGATCGGCGGACAACACGACTTCAGGATCAACGGTCACGTCAGTATCAATCAAGGTTAAGAAGAGATTTGAAGTTTGCAGCGTTCAATTACGAAAAAGACTACGATCTTAGCACACATCCTCATGTCAAGATTGGACAAATAAATAAATTGTGTCCATATTGTCGTGCTTTGAAGTTTGAAAAAGAATCAGCCGGCATGTGTTGTTCGAATGGAACAGTGAAATTGCCAGCATTGGAGCAGCCACCTGAACCACTTTTAAATTACGTGACTTCAACTTCGTGCAAGTACAAACACTTTTTGAAATACATTCGAAAGTATAATTCATGCTTTCAAATGACTTCATTTGGAGCAACACAAATAGTTCACGATGGTTATATGCCCACATTTAAAGTACAAGGACAGGTGTATCATACAATCGGTTCACTTCTACCACTACCAGAGCAAGATTCCAAGTTTTTACAAATATACTTCATGGGTAATAACGATTCAGAAGTTGATCGACGTTGCGCAATTTATACCGAAACGAGACGGGAGATTATTACAGAACTTCAAAATTTGTTTCACGTGCACAACAATCTGGTAAATTTGTTCAAAACCACTTTGGACCGAATGCCAGCTGATGATTATCAAGTCGTTATTAGGGCAGATAAAACACCACGTGGTGAACATGAAGGACGCTTTAATATACCAACGATCGATGAAGTAGCAATTGTAATGGTCGGGCAAGAGTTTGAACGGCGCGATATCATTATCAGCAGACGAGATGACAATTTGCAAAGAATTGCGGAAACACACAGATCGTACGATGCACTTCAATATCCTTTACTGTTTTGGCAAGGAGAAGATGGATACCATTTCAAAGTAATGAAAACCAACCCAGTGAGTGGTTCTTTGCTTACGAAAAAGGTAAGATAGTCATAATAAGATATAAAATAATGTTTAATAATTCAAAATTTTTTTCTTTTAGGTGACTGCTATGGAATTTTATGCTTATCGGATTATGATCAGAGGCGAACCCTTCAACCATATTCTCAAATGCGGTCCACTTTTTCATCAATTCATCGTTGATATGATGGCAAAAATTGAAAGTGAACGGCTCCTTTTTCTCCGTTTAAAGCAAAAGAAACTTCGGGCGGAAGAATATATTCATTTGCGTGATGCTATGGCGAATGATGGTAACGCTACTGATATTGGACAAATGGTCATACTTCCAGCTTCGTACACAGGAAGCCCTAGACACATGCATGAATATGCTCAGGATGCTATGACATATGTTCGAAAATATGGGCGTCCAGATCTTTTCATAACTTTCACATGTAACTCAGCATGGGAAGAAATAAAAGATTTACTGCTGCCTGGGCAACCCGCATCATATAGACATGATATCATAGCAAGAGTTTTTAAACAAAAGCTTAAACGACTTATAGATTTAATAACAAAAAATCATATTTACGGAGAAACACGTTGTTGGATGTATTCTATTGAATGGCAGAAAAGAGGTCTACCACATGCTCACATTTTAATATGGTTACAGGAAAAAATTGTCCCAAGTCAAATAGATAGTATTATATCAGCTGAGCTACCCGATCAGCAAGAAGATCCAATTCTATTTGAAATTATCAGCAGCAACATGATTCACGGCCCATGCGGAATATTAAATCCGAATTCTCCATGCATGAAAGATGGAAAATGTAGCAAGAGATATCCACGAACGATGCTTCATGAAACACAAACTGGCGATGATGGGTATCCATTGTACAGACGTCGAAAAGCAGATGATGGAGGTCACACAGCCACTATAAAAGTGAACAACGTTTATGTAGATATCGACAACAGATGGATTGTTCCTTACACTCCTTTATTGTCGAAAATGTTTAAAGCGCACATTAATGTGGAGTCATGCATGTCTGTCAAATCAATAAAGTACGTTTGTAAATATGTAAATAAGGGCTGTGATATGGCAGTTATTGAGCTTAGGGATCAAAATACAGTAACTGATGAAATCACACAATTTCAAATGGGACGTTATATCAGCAGTAATGAAGCTGTTTGGCGCATTCTTGGATTTCCTATTCATGAACGCTATCCAACAGTTATGCATTTGAGTGTTCACTTAGAAAATGGTCAACGAGTGTACTTCACAGAAATCAACGCGCAACAAAGAGCTGAACAACCCCGAAATACAACATTAACTGCCTTTTTTAGTTTGTGTCGAACCGATGAATTTGCAAAAACGTTGCTGTATCATGAAACTCCAAAATATTATACTTGGGACGCGTCAAGAAATGAATTTAAAAGAAGAAAGCAAGGTGTAACTGTTCTTGATCATGTTGGTGTGCGTGCTAGCGATGCATTAGGGAGAGTGTATACTGTTCATCCTAATAATGCGGAGTGCTATTTTTTAAGAATGCTGCTTCACGAAGTTCGAGGTCCAACATCATTTCAAGCAATAAAAACCATTGATGGTGAAGTATGTGAGACATACAGACAGGCCTGCCTTAAATTAGGCTTGCTTGAAAATGATCAGCATTGGGATAAAACTCTAAGAGAAGCGTATTATACATGTTCTGCACAACAAATACGCAATTTATTTGCAATTATTCTGACAACTTGCGCTCCATCAAATCCAAAAACTCTTTGGGAAAATAATAAAGAAAGCCTTAGTGAAGACATACTTCAGCAAGCACGTAGAAGCAATTTAGAAATGGATGTGAGCTATTCAGACCACATTTTCAATCAAGCCCTTATACTACTGGAGGATAATTGTATATCGATCAACAACAAAGTCCTTTGCCAGCTTGGGTTACCAGCACCGGTACGTAACCGAAACGATGTTCAAGATAGGGATGTTTTTCGAGAAAGAGAATATGACACTGACCAGCTACGAGATTTTGTTGAAACACAAGAAAGACTCTTAACTGATGATCAAAGGCTCGCCTATAACACAGTGATGCAATATGTATATAGCGAAAATGAGGAAATAATTTTTCTAGATGCTCCAGGTGGCACTGGAAAAACATTTCTTCTCAATTTAATACTTGCCAAAATTCGTAAAGATGGCGATATCGCTCTCGCTGTTGCATCTTCAGGAATTGCATCAACACTACTTGATGGAGGTCGCACAGCACATTCAGCCCTCAAGCTGCCATTGGATTTAAATAGATCTGAAAACCCCACTTGCAACATCGGTAAAAGATCAGGTATGGCCACAATATTAAAAACATGCAAACTAATTATTTGGGATGAATGTACCATGGCGAATAGAAAAGCACTCGAAGCACTTGATCGTACTTTGCGAGATCTCAGAAAAAATAATCGACGAATGGGAGGAGCTCTCATATTACTGGCGGGCGATTTCAGACAAACTTTGCCGATAATTGAAAGATCAACACCAGCTGATGAACTCAATGCTTGCCTAAAACGGTCACATCTTTGGACAAATGTGATAAAAATTACATTATCAACCAACATGCGTGTGAATTTACTTCAAGATGTCTTAGCATTATCATTTGCCAAACAACTTTTGGATATGGGTGACGGTAAGTTGCCCATTGATCCCACAACAAGTGAAATATCTTTTCCAGCTAACTTTTGTCAAATGGAGTCGTCAATTGAAAATGTGGAAAAAATGGTTTTTCCAAATATTACTAGGAACTTTAAAAATCATGTTTGGCTCTCCGAACGAGCTATCTTAGCTCCAAAAAATGATAACGTCAACAGAATAAATGATAGGATGCAATTGAAACTTCCTGGAGAGTTAATAAAATACAAATCTATTGATACAGTTATAGATGCAGATGAAGCTGTCAATTTTCCAATAGAGTTTTTAAATTCATTAGAGCCATCTGGTATGCCACCGCACATTTTACATCTAAAAGTTGGTGCACCAATAATACTCCTTCGGAACTTACACCCTCCAAGATTATGCAATGGAACCAGACTTGCCGTTAAAAAGCTAATGCCAAACGTCATTCAAGCAACAATTATCAGCGGCAAATATAAAAATGAAGATGTGCTAATTCCACGAATTCCTATGATTCCGTCCAATTTGCCATTCCAATTCAAGCGATTACAGTTTCCAGTGCGCCTTGCCTTTGCAATTACAATTAACAAAGCTCAAGGACAATCGTTAAGTGTTGCTGGATTGAATTTAGAAAATTCTTGCTTTGCCCATGGACAACTATATGTTGCTTGCTCCAGAGTAGGAACACCAAAAAATTTGTTCATTTTTGCACCAAGTGGAAAAACTAAAAATATTGTATACCCACTGGCATTGCAATAAATAAAGAACATAATTTAACCTTTTAAAAATGAAATATAAAATATAAATTATAAATATTACAAAATCCTTTTATAAAAAAACAATTAAAAATTTAAAATTTGTTCAACGTCGATGGAATAATGAAAAATAATGATGAAACAAATAAAAAAAACTATAATAACTTTTCGTTCAATCAATTTTTTTTTCCTAAGGCTAGATTTTTTATTTTAAAAAATTACTTTAATTCATTCTTGAGTAACAGCAATTTCCATTAAAAACCTATTGAGAGGCGCAGCAACGCGCACCGGGTATTAGCTAGTTTATAGATAAAAAATGTTTATTCAAAGTTTTTTTTTTTTTTTTTGAAAAAGAAAATGAAATTATTTCTTAGAAATCTTTGTGGTGAACTTATTTATTTTATATTATTATTTTTTTTTTTTTACATTTTTTTTTTAATTTATTTTCGCTTATTTTTTAATGATGATAGGAATTTTCAATAAATTTTACTTCATAATTTTATTTCTAGAAAAATAAAAATGGAAAACCATTGTATTTTTCTTATTATAATTATTTTTAAGTAAAATGCAAGGTGTTTTTTTTTTTAAATTTCCTTTATATTTGATACTTTTTAAGGTGGAGATACAATGCTGCGTCTTTTCTCATGTCATTTCTAGCACGTGCTTAACCTCACTTTTTAAAGAAATGAAAATTGGTTTTGCATTTGCGATCAATGATTCACTATGTTTGATAGATATAGTGATCAGCGAAAGTAAATATGCCAAAAGTCTAAAGAAATGGTAAATTGTACCTATATAACTATAAAGAACTTAAAACGCGCTGCGGTGCTTCTAGTGGTTAATTTTTTATTTATACAAACCTTAATTTTAACAATAACATACATAATCCATTAAAACGTCAAAGTGGTGCTAAATGTGATGTATGCATTGGAATATATAAGACAATTATATGTCTAGTTGTAACTTTTAAAGGTGGAGGTATGGACTTTAACAACAATAGATGAAAACCAACTATGCATTTTTGAAAGAAAAATATTAAGAAGAATATTTGACGCACGAAGAATAAATGAAAATGAATACGAAAGAATAAGTAATAATGAATTAAACAAAATGTTAAAACAAGAGAATATAATTCGTTTTGTAAAATCTCAAAAATTAAGATGCGTCGGTCACGTTGCACGAATGAAGGAAAATATATCACAGTATAAATGCTTAACAAGTACTCCTTATACTACTAGAGCAAGAGGTCGCCCAAGAACAAGGTGGACGGACAACGTAGAAAACGATGCAAAAGGATTAGGAGTGAGAAATTAGAAAGCTGTTGCTCAAGACAGAGAATTGCGGTGGAATGTTGTGAAGAAGACCAAAGTCCATACAGGGCTTCAGAGCTAAACGATGATGATGGCAGAGGATGCAACACCTGTTTTTTTTTTACTATTTACATCTAAAGTAACTTCATTTCATTTGCCGTTATCCTAGTTATCCTTGAGTTAACAAAGTCTATTCTATTCTATTCCTAGTTATCAGTTATGACTATAAATTATAAGTTATGAAGTGGCATAAGGGTTTCAATTGAAGTTATGATTTCGAGATTTCTATATCTATACAGAGTTCAAATTATTGTTCTTACTAATCCTTTATGCTATATAAAATTTATAAAATATCTTGCACCCTGTTCTTTATATAAGCAATATTATGTATACATATATACGTATGAAATATGTTTGAAAAAAGACTATAATAAAGTGTTGTTTTTTTTTTTATTAAATAAATGTGAAGATTTGTTAGTAAATAATCAAGCAACGCATGTAATATGTGCAGGTATATGTACAAGTCTGGAATCAAGAATGGAAGAAAAGTGAAACTGTTTTATAAAAAATAAATAATACTAAAAAATTGATGGGATATATAAATTTAAAAAATAAAAAAAAAAATAAGAAAAGTATATGTAGAGAGAACAAAAGAATAAAAAAAAATTTAAAATCTCCGAACATATTTATATAAGAATCTTAAATAAGATAATATTTGAGGAAACGTTGTTATTTATTTATTTGTAGTACCAGATAATAGTAAATATTGCCTGATATTATTAATCCTTTGCCTATTTGACATTTGGACTTCTTATTAAATTATTTTAATTTACACTTTATTTTATTATTAGATATGATCCGACCAGGATTTGAACCCGAGATATTTCGATTGAAAAGCCGAAACTTTTCCACTGAGCCAGATATAGGTCAGATAGCGTTTTTATATCGCTCTAAATTTGAAGCTTTGATATTTAATTTAGATAATTTAAAAAAATTGGTTCCTAATTATATAATTCAAAATATTCTTTAAATATATTAATTTTACTTTCATTATTAAATATTTGTTTTACCTTTTATAGAATTTACCAAAATAAATATTTTTAACTTTCTTTTTGCATATTATTTCAAAATTAAACAAGAGAACTTTCAAAATAATAATTAAGGTATATAAATATCGAGTTATTTATTTTTTTTTATTAATAAATAGAAATTGATTCGAAAATTCTTAATTAGTTTATAACACTCTTCATAATAAATTTAAAACAAATAAGTTTGCTAAAAGATTCCAGAGCCTTACTTCTTCTTGCATATTAGTCTTAAGCTGTTGGATGGTTTTTGGCTTATTGGCATACACCTAACCCTTTAGGTAGACCCCAAAGAAAAAAATCGAAAGTCGGGCAAACGCAGATAATTTCCAATCAATGGCCAAAGCCATTCACATTAATGCAAATTTTTAGCCTTTTTCGATAAATTGTGGTTCAATAATCCTTTTGGAAGTTATTCCACACCATATTTTACACTTAAGTAGGTGGATTTGATATTCAACAATTATTCTTGGAAGGAAATTCGATATATGAATTCGATATGATCTTTGTTTCTGCGAAAAATCGAATGCTGACTTTCAAAATATAATTGAATAACTTTGTTTCTTTGTTCTAAGCTAAGTCTTTTCATCATAAATTTCCAATTCAAAGTTAAATTAAACCTTTATAAAAGAAGGACAATGCTCCAATATTTCGTAGGGTGTTAAGTATTGATAAAGGTATGCCAACAAGCCTTTCTTTAAGAACTTTATATTAAACTGTTTTAATTTTGTATCAAGTTCGCAGTTACGGAATTTTCACAGATTTTTACTCCTACCTACCACCAAGATTGCCTATACTCACTACATTAGATATAGATCCTTATAGGCATAACTAATCATAATTAACCATATATATATACCTAATTTTCTAAATGCAATTATATCTTCTTTTAAGATATGAATTGAAAAACAAAAAAAAATTAAACATAATAAACAAATATTTACCGCTTTAAATAGACTTTAAAAAGTGTGTTACATCCGAATTTAAAAGTGTTGATGAACTGTCTAAAATTGTTATTCAATTCAGTTTTTGTTATTTTTTTTTTATTTTGGAATAAAAAAACAAATGAAAATATTTCAACAATTGTTAATGAATTTCACGCTACTAGTGTAGAATATTAATTTTCATTTCATTTAGAAAATTTATCAATCCATAAAGTATTTTGTAGTGTATTTATATGGTAAGTAAAAATTACATGTGTATACATACATAGGTGATTTATATAGTAAAGGTACACTTAAGATACTTTTCTTTATGCAAAAAAAAAAAATAAAAACAAAAAAAAAAATGAAATGAAACAAAAAAACATATTTATAAATAGAAAAAAGAAATGATAACAACACGTAGAAGACAAATTGTTGCGGTGACATTTAAAATGCGGTTGAAAAAATCATTTACATATTGTATGTTAGGTTTCTATATTGGTTAGTAAACACGTACTTACACTTCAATTCATTTCATTTATAAAATTAAAAAAAAAAGAACTACCAATATCCGTGTAACTATATTTAAAAAAAAAAAAACTTAAATTAAATTGGAAAATAATTTTATTTTGTTATATTATTTGTTACATTCTGGGATATCCATATATAAATAAAATAAGGTAGCAAAAATGAAGAAGAAATTTTTTTTTGTTTTTATTTGCATTTAAAATCTCACTTTTTATTAAAATATTTTTAAAAATGGTTATCTTCAATGAAAGTTTAAAATCAAAATTAAGCTAAATATTATACCATAATACTAATCTACTGAAATAAATGTATAACCTTAAAATTTTAGTGAAAATCTAATCATAAATGATAATGCAATATTTTTAAAACCTTTAGTTATTAAGACAATTTTAGGTTAGGATAATATTATTTGATTATGTATACAAAAACCAATACTATTAATTGTGTATATATGTCTTTGATCGTAAGGGGGAATTGTATTAAAAATTACTTTTTTCAGTAATTTTCCTTGAAAAAGACTTAGTTTTTGAGCGGGGATCTAACCTACACTTTATATAATGTATGTATTTTTAAAATTTACAAACAAAATACTTATTCAAGAAATAATTAACATATTTTTTTTAAAGCGCTAACTGTTAAACTGTTAAGGTACATGTTGGAACGGGAAGTCATATTATATTCGAGTTATTAGAGTTGATTTTAATGAATTCCACATACAATTTAAACATGAGATAGTACTAGGCTATATAAAATGTAGAAAAGTTTTAGATTTTCAATAGATATAATTCTATTTTTGTTTATATTGTAATATTTTTTATTTGAGTTATATGCCATTCTATGTCTGTGAGTTATATTATTCAATTAAATTATTTGTTTATATTTTGCATTTTTTTATATTGTAATATTTATGAATTTTTTATTAAAGATATATAATTATTAATTATTGATTTTTAATTATTAAGGTGTAGTAATAAGTCTAACTAAGATATGATGGTTAAAATAACTACATATCGTACCCATTTTCATTAAGAGATTAGCGACGATTTATCGTCATTTCAATGTTATTTACTAATTTATTGAACCTTTTCAATCCGAAAGGCATAAAAATATTATTAGAAAAAGTATATCAGTTATATACTTTTTATTATCTCAACTGAGTAAATTATCAATTTTACCGTTAACTTTAGATCCTGGTCTTACAAAATGATAACGACATAGCCAAGGCTTTCATTAAAATTTTAAGATTATTTTTGGTTTTAGTAGTTTTACCCGATTCGGAGATACAACTTTTTACGAATGCCTAAAAAATTTATCTGTTTGAATGTTTCTCTGTATGTAGGCGGTAGGCCAACACAGTTAAACGACTTAATTGAGAAACCTAAAATTTTGGAAAAGACTATTTTTTTTTTCTTCGTGATAGGAAAAGCCATATTATTTTTCAACTAGCTTATATATAACTAGCTTTTGGCCTATCACAGATTGACGGAAGGTTAATTGAGAGGAAAACTTTTTCTAAGAACGACTCTATATATATATTGTATATCAAAACAATTTTCTTAAACAAAATCGTAACCGTTACATTTTGTATTCCGCATATTATGCTTTAATTTTTGTAATGGATACACAAAAAAAAAAAAAACCAAATGACTTACATAATTTCTTATTGTATCTTATAAATTTGAAGATGAATAAGTTAATTTTTGTATGTTTTGAATTTGATACAATGTTGGGGTCGTTAGTTCAAATCCCTTCCTAGTAAGAAAATTTCATATAATATTTTTATTTTAATTTAAGTCCGTACTTGTTTAAATTTTAAATTTTTAAAATTAATTTCGATAAATTTGTTTGTTAATAAAAGGTTTGAAATTTTTTTATAGATTTATTTTGTTTCAATAATAATCTATTTCTCCATCTATTAAACTTTTGCATTTATATTTTTGAAAAATTTTTCTAAGGTATGTATATTGTTTCAGAACCTTTGTTTGGATTTTGTTTGTTGCCAGTATTCTACAATGCACCTTACTCAATATCCTTAATCACGTACCTATTTATTAAATTGTATTAAATAAATGTTGAGTTTTGAATTGAGTTTTGCATTACCAACTGCAAATTATAAATTTCATTTTTTGATTTTTTTTTTTATACCTTATTAAGTTAAAAAAAAATATATTTTGTTTGATTTCTATGGTGCATTTCATTTGGCTTTATTTCAAGGATTAGGGAAACTTTGAAATTGCTTTAATTACATTGCTTAGTTTATTTTCTTTTCGAAGCATTGATTTTCACTGAAAATAATGAAAACTTACTTACTTATTTTACTTATTTTACATCAATAAAATAGTTTTTGGCCAGCTCATGATAATTTATGATATTTTATTTTCTAATATATAACACATCCAGCAAAACATTAATATTTTATTTTTTTTATAATTGAACACATCTAACAAAACTCATTTAATTGAATGCGTTTGCTACACCTTATTTCCTGGAAAAATATATTAATAATAATAATATTCAGTTACAATCTCTAGCTTTCAGTAATATTCAGTTACAATCTCTAATTTTTCAATCTCTATTAATCTCTTTTATTCGAATAATATTACTTGGCTAGTACTTACATTTTCAAATATATTAATTTTACAAATGTTTAATGTGAAGATATGGATTCTTTAAAAATAATTAAAAAAGGTTTAGTAGTTGCAATCTCCAATATTGGTAGTATTTTTGTAATAATATTAACAACACGGATAGATTGTAATTCCTTAACGTTTCCTTATGAAGTAAAATAAACATATAAATGTTATATAAAATAATTAATTTTGCTGAATGATAGTTCTCTCGAAATAAATTTTCAAATTTTTCAACCTCCCGTATTTCCTAAAAGCTATGAAAAAAAATTATGAGGAAATTGTATAATTTATTACAGTTTTTAATATTTACCATGCAATACGCTCTATCTATTCTTTAGAACTAGAATTGACTAAGGGTGGCATTTTTATATAGTGAAAACTGCAAAGATTGCGGAAAAATATTAAACAAAAAATATAACAAAGATATTTTCACACGCAACTGTTACTCTCCATTCTACAGTCACGAAATAAAATAGTCACCACTAATCTCACTTTTTATGACGTCATACATGATTACATTTTAATCATTTATAATTAATATTTTTATATTTTGCTATTTAAAAAAAAATTGCTCATTTCAAAGCCTTCCAGAATAAGCCCCATTGAGTTTTTCCAATAGTCATTTAAGATCCTTAAAAACTTATTGGAAAATGTTTCATTACTAAGGATATTTGGCCGAATTTGAGATAAATTCATATTAATGTCTGAACAAAAGCTCATCTCATTTAAATGAATTTTTTCTCAAATTATAGGTATTTACACCCACTTACTTTCTAAAATTTATTGTTGTGAAACACAACAATAAATGGCCCAGGGACTTTCCCCAGAGTAATTGAGAATTATTAAAAATTCGTTTGGAACCCCGAGAAACATGTTGGAAGACTCTAAAAGAGATTCATAATTTTAATTCAAAAAAATCATTATATATGGAATTTTACTTAATTTCTGTATCTGTGAGTTGTAATAATGAATTAAAAAATTACATAGGTATCTTTCATAAAAAAAAAATAACATAAACAACAACAACAAAAAAGGTTTTTTTTTAGAATATAAGAATTCTGATAAGAATTCTATGGGAATCATTTTTATTTTCAGTCGATAGTCACAGCCCACAGGTAGTCTTTATGTTTTTTTTTTATTTATAGATCGAGAGAAAATGTAAAGTTGCTCTTATTGGTTGTTTTTGTTTTTATGTTATAAAAAATATTTATTATGTTTATTTTTTTTTGTTTTTTTTCATTTAAAAAAAAAAAAAAACTTGAAATGCGTATTTATTATTATTTATTTTTATATAAAATTTAAGCTTTAATTAATGTTTTAATTAGATTTATATGTATGTATGTAATATGTATATGACAATCAAAATTATAAATTTTAAAAAAAATATTTTGTTGTTAAACTTCTTTTTTTTTTTATAATACTAATATTACCATTTTATTTATTTTGAAATTATTTTATTTTTTATATCACTTTCATTATAAATAAAAAATAAATATATTTTATTTCATAATAAATTGTTTTTTATTTTTATTTTTTTTAAATTGAAAATTTTACAGTATAATTTTACAAATTAGATATACATACATATATGTATATTCAAAATAAAATACAACAAACTAGTAAAATTTATCAATAGTAAATAAATAAAAATATATACATAAATATACTTATATATATTTGTAATATATATTATATTTTGTTAATTGAACATATACAAATATATAATTTGGTATTTCTAAAGATCTTTGAACTTTTATATATATATATATATAAATACTCGTATATCATTTTCGTCACAAATCACATTCAATTAATTTGTAATATCTAACTGTATAATCAAGATTAACAATTAACATATAACGTATATTGTAAAGATATGAGAGATTTTGACCCCCACAAGTCACAACTCATAACACAATATTATCTCAGACACAAAGATTTAAAAATAAATAAAAAAATATGTCTCATGCAATAAAATTGATTTTTTTTTATTTTTATCAATGGCAATTTAAATAAAAAATTATCATCATCGTATTGTAATTAATTATTATAATTTAATAAATACAATTAATTATATTTTAATTAACAGTGTTGATTGTAGAATATCTTTAAATAAAATATTTTAGAGCAGTGGATTGATTATTTTAATCTTTTACAGACTAACGTACACATTACAGACAATACATTTTGTACAAGTTATCGCAATGCAATATAATATACATTTTGTTTACCTGTGGTGCTATCGAACTGTCTGTGGAAGATATGAAAGTTCAAAATGCCTAAGATTTTTTGGATTTCATTATTTTAGCATAGTTTTGACCATTTCAGTGTTCTTTATTAGGAATGGTTTATAGCCTATCTACAATGAACGCTCTCATTCCGCTCTCTACACATAGCTATCTGTCAAACTAAGTTAAATGTATTGAATTGAATGAAAGTGTCTACAATAGACGCAGCCATGTCGCAGTCATTCCGCAGTCATGAAAAAAGTTCTTTTTTAACTTTTAACTTTTTAGCTTTCTTTACGTGTTCAAATGTCAAACAATTGAACTTGGATAAATATTTTTTATTGAAAAATCAAAAAAAATAAATAAAATTATTAATTTTTTTTCTATCTTGGGTTAAATAATATCAAACCGTTATTCATAATATCTATATAATTAACTTTAAACTATTGAATATTTTTTTACTCATGAAACTTGTAAACAAAACGATGTCCAAAAATGCTGTCATGTACATTTCATTGTGGACACTCCTTCGTTGACTACGTAATGAGAGCGACATGAGAGCGTATTGTAGATAGGCCATTATGATTTTATAATTTAGTTTTACTAAGAATATCAGCACAGGCAAAGTATGTTTTTGCAATTTCCTTCTTTCAGATTTATGAAATGTATATTTAATAATTCTTGAAGAATTTTTTTTCTATAATAATTTTTTTTTTAAATATTGGTATCTAATAAACATTTAGAACTTCAAAAGAATGCTATTCGAGTATACGATTAACCACAGCATATAGTAAGAGAAGGTAAGTACGGAATTCACGAACTTGTATAATAAATGATAAAATCGTTGGTTGCAGATGAATTTTGAAGACAAAAAAGTAGAACGTAAGGGTTCTAGATTTAAAAAGAAGATTAAAGACAATATAGAAGAAGAAGTTCAGTTTTGCTAATTTATAAGTATATAATAGATATATTGATACGTCTTTCAGTGAAATCAAGGAATTTTATTTATTATACATCGCAGAAGGTATACATGTTTTTTTTTTTTAATATGTGTATCAGTACGAGTTCTGTAGTCTAGTTGAAAAAACCTCATTAGCCCAATTATTTCCAAAAGCCCCAGAAACAATAATCTAATAAATACTATCTTTCTGTAAACATTTCAGTGCGAGTTCTTGTAATCGATACATAACATATAGTTCAACAAACCCCATTTTCTTTTTGAATAACACTCGAAGGAATAAATTAATAAATATACTAGTTATAATTAAATTACTAACTACAACGGCTTTTAAATATAGCTCTGTAATATTTCCGCTGTACTTATTTTCCGTTTATCATTACATTTTTCATTCATAATTTTTATAATTTAATTTTAATGTGTTTAAATATTAAATATATAATGTAATAAAATTTAATAAATAATATTTAAATATATATATTTTTTTTTTATTTTTTAAATGATAAAATGATTATTTAATTATTATCAAGTCAACTTTTTTTTTGTGAAAATGATGCCCACCAATTCGCTTTAAATTGTCTTTAAAAAAAAAAGAAAACAAAAAAAAAATAATAAAATAAAAGTCAGTTAAATTAAGTGGTAAAATAATGATCATCATTATCCATTGATCATATCAATATCAATGTATCAATGTATGTAAAACATCATCATAATGATTTTTTTTATATATATATACATAACATACATAATACATATATTATATATTGGTAAAAAAAAAACATTGAAAATATTGAAGAAGAAGAAACTAACAACACTTCAATATAACATGTAAATAACAACAGTAACGTTAACTGCATAAATAAATATAACAACATTAGCAGCAACAACACAAGCAGCAGCAGCATCAGCAAAAAGTTAAAGTACTTTAAAACACAAGACAATAAGCAAAAAAAAAACGAATCAAAAATAAAAAACATTAAGCATATAGCAGCAAGTAAACTAATAACAGTCAATGTATTTTGGTGGACATTCACATGATTGTCGATCGATCGCCAACTTATAGGTTATAATAATGTTATAGAGTTTGGGGTAAAATATAAAAAAAAAAAAAAACAAAATAAAATAAAAAGAAAAAGTGTTTAATAATTTTTTTTTTTCATTAATTTTATTTTGTTAGGATCACCGATCAGTCTTTATTGAATCTATATACTAATCGGACGCATTGATTTTATTTTACACTTTTCTATACGTTACTATAAAAAAACATACGTTTGAAAAAAAAAAAAGTGGTGAAAAAAAACTAACATAACAGTTATTTGGTTTTTCAATCGTTATTTTGTTTTTTTTTTTTTTATAAATAATTTTCAAACAAAACAGACGATAGTTTAATAAAGAACGTACGCGAGACATAACACCACCACCTACAGTTAAAAAAAAAAGTGCGAAAGTGTTTATTTTTTTTTTTTTATTTAAAAATTAAATTGAATAAAAAAAAAAATAAGAGTTAAATTGTTAAATAATGTTACATTCTTTTAAATAAGTATAAGAATTAAATAAAAAAAAAATATATAAAGTGATTTAAATATACCATAACGCTACGCATATTGCGTATACATTAATTGTATAGTCAATTTATTCAATTAACTAACCGCAACAATATTGTCCAATTAACCACTTTAAGTTTTTAAGTACCTAATTTATTTGTTGTTTTTGTTTTATTTTTGTAAAATAAAATAGTAAATTTAAATTAAAAAAAAAAAAAAAAATTGTGTTACATCGTTTCTATCAGTATTTTTGTTATAGTTAATAATTTTACATGACTGATTGTAAATTTCTTTGAAATTGAAAAGTAAAAATTGAAAAATACACTAAACAGTAGCTATTTAAGAAAATAAAAGTGAAATAAAGTTTGTTGATTCTTCTCATTCAATGTAAAGTGTTTACGTTTTTTTTTTTTTGATTTTGAATTTTATAGGCGGAAAACTATTTTCCAATTAAATTTTAATTATATTTTTTTTTTTTCAAAATAAAAAGTTTTGGGATTTTTATTTGATAAAAAAAAAAAATAAAAAGTTTTCATTCAAAATTATCGAAAAAGGTGAGTACCTATTAAAATGTTTCTTTTTTGTTTTAAAAAAATAACGGTATTTCCTCTTCAAATTTTTGCATTACATTTATATGAAAAAGAGTTGTTAATAATGGTAAAACTTTAAAAGTTGGAATATTTCAATTATTTTTTATTAAAATTATATAAAAAAAAATAATAATTTAAAATAAAAAAAGTTTTTGTTTTAATAAAATGTTTACTTTGATTTTTATGGAAGAAAATTTTTAATTGATTTTTATAACTCGTAGGAGATTTTCGTAAAATTTACTATAAGTTATAAAATTTAATCTAAGGTTAAATGAAATTCTTTTTTAGGCAATGAGTACAGAATGAATGAAGTATGAAGAGTACAGAAGTATTATTGGACGAAACACTCCTAAAAACTTTACAAAATCTTAAACAAAGTATTTGTTCAAAATGCAAAATAATTAAAAACAAATTTTATTTTAAGAAATTTTTTACTTTCAATTTAATAAAATTGTTATTTGTTTTGAAATTTGAATAAGGAAATTTTGGTTTTCTGATTGGATAATAATTTTTTTTAAAGTAAAATATTAGTTATATATACTTATTTAAGTTTGTATTGGAATTATACTCGATGGGGACGATGACGTTCCTTCCGAACATCACAACACACAATGGCGTTCAGATTAATCAGTTGTTATTGCCATCAGTTGATATTTCGAAAAAGGGTAGGAACGTTTTCACCATTGAGTTTAGTTGCAGCGTTAGAATTTTTTTTTCTATCAAATTATATCATTCAGCTTTTTGTTACAAGTTTCTTTAGCGACTTAAATTATTTTAACATTTATATATATTTAAATATATATTCAAAAGTTATAATAAAAATTATAAAAACATTATAAAATTGTTTTCAAAAGAAAGTTTGAAAAAGTTTTGAAATACATAATCGATTTGTATACGAGCCAGAACAAGCCTTTCCCCTAGGGAACACATGATTTCTTCCGCATAATCACTCTAATTGTCAGTGATTTACGTCAATCTCCTTATTTTTGACTATAGTTAGGTCTCATTTTCTTTTCACTCTTCTTTTCCAGACGGTTTTTGGTCTATCACATTTCTTCTACCTTAAGGGTTCCATTTTTGGGCTTAGCTTGCTTGCAGGGGATTTCAAAATGACCAATCAACTTCCACTTCTTTTTCCTTATTTAAATCCATATCGTCTTTTAACTCGTTATTACCCAAGGGATTTCAAAATGACCAATCAACTTCCACTTCTTTTTCCTAATTTAAACCCATATCGTCTTTTACCTCGTTATTACCCAAAGATCTTCATTCATATCTTGCCTTAGCCAAAATATGCGATATATTTCTCTCAGATATTTATTAAAAAAGACTTGCAGTTTCTGTACATTATTTCTAGATACAAACCATGTCTCACTTTCATATTACATCACCAATTTGATGCACGTCTCGAAGTTTTTAATATTCGTTGTTCCGCGTGATATGTATATTAAATTGCATGTCGACCACAGTCTTCTGAACGCATTGGAAGCTGGCTTTTGCTATTCTGTGTTCTATATCTGTATTTGCACCATCACCCTTCTACTGGTCACCTGTTGCGAATATGCCCCCTAAGTATTATGGCGCTCATTTTTAATTGATCAAACCACTAAACCATCACTATAATATAGTTCGTATAATTAAAACTGATTCTAATTTGATATTCATAATATTTGACGCTTCTTATAAGAATAAAATAACTCCTTTATATTTTGATATTTGGGAAGCATTGAAATATCTTAGTAAAATACATTATATCTATATAATCCAAGTTCATTTACACAAATATACGCAAAAAAATTATTTCTTTGTAGAGATACAATAATAATGCAATTTCAAATAAGAAAAATTTTTTTTCCCACATTCGTAATAATCCTGATTTCCTTTCATTTTTCAATGTTGTACAAAGCTAAAAAAAAAAAAAAATGAATTATTAATGGAAATAACAATCATAATAATAACAACAATAAAAATCCAAGTTTCAATCTAATATTAAAAAAAAATTTAAATTAAAAGACTCCTTTCCTTATACAAAAAACAAAAAAACAAACAAATTTCAAAATGCAAAAAAAAGCATATAAGAAAGACTTCAACAATTATTGCCAAAAAAAAAAAAGCAACAACAAAAGATCTTTAAGACAGAAAGAGATAAAAAAAACTATAAATTTGTAATGAAAGCAAATAAAATAAAAAAATAATAAGAAAAAAATTAAAAGTTCAATTTCGCGGCGCTGAACAGGTCTCCGCTAAAAAAAAAAACCAACTACAAAAACCGCTTGATTTTCTTCTCAAATATATTAAACTTCAACTGTTTTTTGTTTTTTTTTTAATTTTTTGTATAAATAATGAATTTAATACCTTTTATATATGCCTGGTTACTCTGTGTAACTAACTTATGCCGACGACCAATTCCGACGCCACCATCAGTGTACATTTTTTTTTTTCTGCTGTTCCTCCACATGCTTTTCATTACTTGTTTTAATTTTTTTTGGTTTTTTTTCAATTTTTTTTGCAAGATGACCGTGGGATGAATGAATGAAACATTATTACCAATTTGATATCATGTTGTTCAAGCAGCGGCAGATTACATATTTAAAAAAAAAAATTTGAATTTGTTTTTTTTTTTTTTGTAAAGTATTTAAGAAATAACATACGATCTGTAATATCTGCTATGATATGCCTAATTCATTGAATACTCGTACCGTACGTAACTAGGTATATATATATATATATACATATTACATGTATAGATAGGTGTTTATTTGTATAATTATGTGTTTATCATGAAAGATATCACTGAAATTAAATGTAAAAAAAAAAAAAAATCATATGAGCGAATAAATACATTTTGTTTTTATTATTTATAATTGTATTATTTATTTATTTTTTATTTTTTTTTTATTAATTTAAATGTACATTAAATTGATTGTGGGTTCATGACAGACATTATTATTGTCATTATCATCACCACATATATTCATATGGTCAATTAAGTATCGTTCTAATAATTGTATATATCATATAAAGAAGTTTGATTAATATAATAAGATTACATATTATTGGAATCTAAGTCTTTTTTTGTAGTTTATTAGGTGGGTTAAAAAAATATCAAAAATTTGGTAGAGCAGCTGCTGCAACGCTTCTTTAGGGTAGCGTTGGACTTTAATCAATAAAAACCAGTTTGCTATTAAAATCATACTTTAGTATAACACCATGTTATTATGAGATTTATAAATAAATGTAACATGTATAAAGTGGTCATACGGTATTTGAAATTACCGTTATGTAAAATTTCAATTTTTATTTATTTCTTAACCCCTTATATTTTCAAATAGTTTGAGTTAGAAGTCTTTTAAAAAAACATATGTGTCCGATAATTTATTTAATTCTTTAAAAAAAAACTTTTTAGTCTGCTCCTCGGCTTAAGAGCGAGCTGTAAGGGTCGATAGGAGCCGTAACTTGTATATCTGCTCAAAATTTTTTTGAAGTTATATAGAAAATTTAAAAATCAAATAGCGCTGGTCTTTCATGCGAAAGGTCCCGGGTTCGATCCCTGGCTGGGTAACTCCTCAATAAATAGGATATAACAATATAAAATTATAAAAAAATAACTTATAATTAAATATATATCAGCTGGCCCAAATGTCTATTTGACAAAGGGTCCCAAAATTGCGTGTAAATATTTATAATTGTACTTAATTAATAAATAAATAAATAATAAAACTCAAACATTATATTTAAACAGTTATCAGTTTTTTTTAATTGTTGTTGTTGTTGTTTAGACGGGGGGGGGGGGGGGCTTGCGGCCCGTTGTGCACCCCTCATTAAATACTTTCTATTTATTTATAACTACTATATTATTTATTTTGTTTATATTATATATTTGTATATTTATATTATATTTGGTCACCATGGGTGATTCGTAAAGAAAAATTATTTTTCAATAATTTTTTTTTAATTAAATATTGTATGATCTGACCGGGAATCGAACCCGGACCCCCTCGGTTAATAAGCCAAATGCTTACCCACTGCACCACCGAGGCCCCTTTATTTTAATTAGTTTTCTTAAAATTAAAATTTCTAACAAAATTTCTAACAAATTATTATGGATTATTTTTCAATATACTCTTTACCCAAAACTTATTAACGAACATTGTTTAATCTTGAAAATGTACTTTTTGAAAAGTCTTCGTTTTTTTCGCTACTTGTTTTTGTTTTTTTTAACAATTTCTTCCTGTCCTAAATTATATTATTGAAGTCCCAAATAATCTTATATTTTCCCAATTCTCATACATTTACCAGGGCTACTTTTTTTTTTTTTATCTTTGAAAGATTTTTTTTTTATTTCATTCGCAAAATATTTATTTTTCTCAACCGCCTACCGCAGTTCACTTTTTTTTCATTCACTTTTTTTTTTTCAATAATTTTCTATATTTTCAATAAATTTTTAAAATTTATATGATTAATATTTTATTTAAATCTTGTATAAACTCTGATTTTTATATATGATCGCTTAAAGAGAAAAAGACCGCTGCTAATAAAAACGTCCTTATGAGCAACAGCACAACAACAACAACAATAAGAAAAACAAATATATAACAAAATGTTGAAATAAAACTAAAAAAAAGAAGTTTTAAATGAAAATATGAAACAAAAATCTTTTCCGCAAAAAAAAAAAAAATTTAAAATTCATATGACATGACATTTGTGACAGCGATTAAAAATCTTTTGAGAGAATATAATTTAATTAAATTTTCTTTAATATTTTTAATTGTTTTTTTGTGGATTGTATTTTCATTTTACATCTGTGAAAATGTGAAATATAAAATTTGAAAATTTTAAAAAAATTTAAGTATTGCCAAAGTATATCGAAATGAATCGATTCAAATCAGTCAAAGAGTATGGAAACGAATCGATTTAAATCATATAATTTATTCGGATATTGACAATCAAATAAATTATAATTATGATATATTTGACATTAATTCAAAATTTAATAAATTAAATGTCTGAAATAAATTTTTTTTTTTTTTTTGGTGAGAGTAAGAGGAATTGTTGAAAAATATTGAACTGCAATTATTTGGTATTTTAATACATCATGATACTTTGATGCACTTGAGTATTTTAAATGATTATTTTGATGAATTAAAATGCTATAATGGTGTTAAAAAAGTTTATATACTTTTATATACTCCTAAGGCAAAAATTAACAATATTTGAGGAAATAAAATAATTGGAAAAAAAGGAACAAGATAACCTAATTTCTTAAGATAACTCTGTACAAATAATAAGGAGTTAAATAAACTTTTGACTTGATACAAAAAAGCTGTCAATTTGAGATATTTGATCGATGCTCCTCAATCATATGCATATCCTATTTATCTGTCAAGCATTACGAAATCAGCCAAGGCACTTTTCACAACGGGCTCTAAAAATCATGATTTTTCGCAATGTTTCTATTTGTATGAAAAATATTCGACTACTGCTATAGAGTACGTTTATACAAACTGTCAGATTAACAGTAAATTTTTTAATATTTTTGAAAATAAGAATTTACCTACAGAAAAGAAGAATTAAAGACATTAGAATCGATGATAATACAATAGAAAGAATTGTGGAAGTTAAATACTTGAAAAGATTATTAGCGACTTTTTAATAGGCGAGCCTAAAGTGTTTTCTATCTAACAAAACTCTATATCTAATATTTTTTATAATATAATTTTTTTCCGGTTTAACTACTTGGCCGACCATAGAGCTTCCTTCTACGCTTGATTTCTCACCATGTTTTCCCAAAGCTTTCAGTTTCTTCTGTGCAGGTGCAATGTTTTCTGTTGGTGTCAGTTGATATAATAGCCTAAGGTTTTTCTCAGCTTCATAAAGCTTTCAAGCCTTATAATTACTTCTCATACACTAACAATTACGCTTACAACTCAAAATCTCTATTAAATTAAAATCTTTTTGATTTGGATGTTCAAAAGATTAAGCGATAATTATTATTTTCAATGTCTCATAAATCTTAAAGAAAAAAACACATTTCAATAATTGAAGATTTTGCAATATCTTGTGAAAATTTTATTTTAATCGGTTTTCAATTTAAAATTATAGACTTAAATTTATTATAAAACTTACTATTGACTCTTAATCCCCCTTAAAATATTGATATTTAATTTGTTTATCTTCTTCAAACTGAAATTGAAAGTTTAAAAAAAATGATGAACTAAATTTATACATGTGAGTTATGAATCACAATTTAAAAATTTTGAATATAAAATATAAAAAAACCATTTATTTTTTTGAATAGTTTTACTAAATACTTTGATGTAATCATCAAAATTTGGATATGAAGACAAAAATTTATTTATTATATAATATTAAAATTACAATGGATCATATGATAATATCATATGTTAAAAAAAAATGTGTCAGATGTCAGGTGAAATTTCAATCAAATTTATTAAGGATGGGTATAATTTTGCAATTATAAGTGATTCATTTATTGTATCACTTACAAATAAATTTTAACCTAATATTTTTCGGAATAATTAAATAAAAAAATGGATAAGTCGAAAATTGATAAGGTGAGTTATTAATTTAAAAAATTAAGGATTTCCGGTTTCAACTTTCTTCTGTTAACATACACAGAACAGTATATTAGTCTGGCCAATATTTGTAAATATGAATTATATATGGTTGCTTTCAAAATTATAAATAATTTAATAAAACACAACTTTATTCTGAATACAATGACTGATATACATAGCCACAACACGAGAAACAAATCGAACTATTATTTAATTCTTTTCAAAACAGAAAACCAAAAAAATAATTGTCTTTACAACTGTCTTAAACTTTATAACAAATTACCTCAAGAAATTAAAGCTATTGTTAATATAAGCATCTTCAAAAAGAAAATTAAAGAAATTGTAAGATGTTAGTCAATGATGTAATGTTAGTATAAATAAATAAATAAATAAATAAATTTATTGTTATAAAATGATATTGTTATAGTTGTTATATACATATATAAAAGCACTTATTTTTACTTTTGTTAAAAACTGTCAGATTATATATCTTATTAAATTATTAGACCAAACAGCTAAAGCTATGGTCACTTAAATCTGTATTTTATATAGTTTTTAATTAATAAAGAAAAAAAAAAAAAAAGCATTTTTATAATGGGACTATATAAGATTTCGAAAAATTCATCCAGAGTAGCAGGGTTCTTCTCAGTATAATGTTTTACTTTAATCAACTTAAAGCAAAATCTATTTTGATCACCGAAAAAGAAGCTTGCGGATTTCTATCTGAATTGAATTAGAAAATTATAATTAACCAAAACTATTATCTCAATATCTGCTCTATATACAGATAATCCTATGTTTTAAATTAAAACTTTGCAAGATTAAAACTCATCCAGTCATCAACTTCTAGTTCTTTTTTGTTTTTAATAAATGTCTTTTAATCAAGTCAATGAACTTCACTGACCTCTATAATCCTTTTTTTTCCTATAAGAAGTATGAGATTCGAAGATTAGTTATTAATTCGCTGAATAGTTTAGGGAGTCTCCCATTAGGTAGGTCATTAGGTGGGCCAAAATTATAGTGTTTATCTATAGTTAATAAAATACTCCTTACATGTATTCAAAAAAGCCAGTTTAAAAGTCAAACTTTTTAATTTTTCAATTAAAATTAAAAAATTGGTGATTACATTTTTTTTTAATAATGTCGGTTCAGGTACAGGGTTCCGAAAAATGGGAACTTTTTTTCCAAAAAGAACGTTATAAATATTTAATTCAGATAAAGTTGCAAAACGATAAAATTTTGTTTCGAAATAAATATATTGTTGCGCGAAACTTTTCATTTTTATTTCGTTTCGTTCTGGAGTCCCCTGTGCTTAATTATAACTCCTATAACTTTATAAATTTTTCCTAGTAAAAATACAACTTATACAGCTAAGGCCATAAGATGAGCGCAAATAACTAAAATAATAAGATTTGAGACAAATAAATTGTAAAGTTACACGCGCAACTATAGAGAAAAAATGCATCTTACACCTCTACCGTAGAGCTCAACATCGAGGCTGCCAGAGAGAGATTTTGATTTTCTGTTAGATTTCTCTAAAATATAAGCACTCTGAAGTAGAAGTTGTGTAGAATGAGATGTCTGTAAAGTAAACCTATCGTACAAACACATTTAGTTGACAAAACTTATTTTTCCGTCGAACCCATACCGATTCTAGTCTCCATTTCACTGTAATAACTGTATAATCAATCATAATTCTTTTCGAATTTAATTAAATTATAAATTTTGTAATAAAATATTTCAACAAATTAATTTTCATTCATGACCAGGTTTTTTTTAATTTTTTTGATTTAAAATTTTAAATGACATCGTTATACGCCAATGTAATAAATATATTGCAAATAATTAATTGTGTCCGAAATGTCAGTTAATTTTAAATAATTATTATTTTTATTCTTGTTTTTTTTTTAACTTCATTCAAAATTTTAACAAACTTAAATGCATACAATGTATATTAAAAAGTTTTTTTTTAACTTTATTTTCATTTTTTAAAAATGTTAACAATTGTTACTTTTTATTTAACTTTTTTTATTTTAATTTTATATTGCAGGCATTTAAAAAACGGAAGACATAAATAAAAAGTCCAAAAACAAATATATAAAGGACATTTTAATCAACGCAGCAGCATCAACCTAAGAGATCATTCCGAAAAAAAAAAATAATTCCGAAAAAAGAAAAATATAATTCCGAAAAAAATATAATTCCGAAATCTGATATAAAAAACTAGAAAGACTTTAAAAATGATCACGAACGATCGAGATAAACTGAAAAAATTTAAACAAAAATCATCATCATTATCAATATTAACATCATTATCATTTAATCATAATATTATAATGTCGGTATTTGTATTGATTACAATTCTTCTGAATTTATCATCATCAGTATATTGTAATAATAATAAATCAATTGATGAAACATCAGCAGAACTAGCATATATATCTGAATTATCAGCTGAAAGTGATTTAACAGCAGCAGAATCATCTCAATCATCATCATTATTATTATCAACAGTAACAACAGAAGAATATCAAAATAATAATAATAATAATATGAAAATGCATCGAATTCAGACGCCGGAAGGTATGTACGAAAAAAAAAATATTTATTTTTTTTTTTTTAAATGAAAAGTTTGCGCGATTTTTTGTTTTCTTTCTGTTGCTTTTGTTTTTTTTTGCTATGTCAGTCGCTTTTTAACAAATTAGCCAACAGCGCTACTCGATAATTCTAGCAAATCAAAAAACAAAAAAAAAACAAGAAATAAAAAAAGAGAAAAATTCAAAAATAAAAAAACAAAAACAAAAATAAAAAATGATGAAGTTACACGCGTATCAGAAAATTTTCATACATAAATTCCTATTACAATGCGTTCGCGTCGCTTTACCTGTACTGTAACTATGTATGGATTTGCAAAAAAAAATCGCGTATAGTTCAAAATAATCGGCGAGCTTTAACAAAAAATATCAAAAAAAGAACCTATAAAACTTGTTTCATCTTATTTTTTTTTTTTTAATTTTTTTATAATTTTTTGACAAGTAGCGCCATTATAAAATCTTTTGAGCACCGGTCTCTGAACGCAATGCAATGAAAAAAATAAAAAAAATAAAAAGAAAGATGAAAGTATTTTCCTAAATTACAAAATATATCATGCAATAATTTTGTATATGATATTATTATTGTATGTATATTGTATTATTTTGATATTTTATATAAAACGCTTATTACACTCATATTCTATTTGAACTAAGATGAGGCAAAAAATTAAAAGAAGAAGTTATATTATAAGATACTTTGAAATAATATCTAAATTATATAAGATCAATTTATATTATATTCGTTTGAACTTTGAGTAGACTTGAAGGATGTACTTAAAAATCTTTTGGTGTTACTTACTCTTATGATCTCTTCCATTAACTACTTTTTATATATTAACAAAATCCTCTACTAGTGGTATTCATACGCAGCTGTGAGCTGTTCTTCCCTGCCAATCTGTGATAAAAAACTGGTACTTGGCTCTGCAAAAAAATTATTTTTCATATGTCTTGATCTCACAAATTTGGTGCTAATCAAGTCCAGTATCCAATTCAGTTAAAGAACACAATATTTCAGGTAAATCAAGTAGTTTCGATAATATTCAAATGGAATACAGCATTTTAATCTAAAGTATAAATATTCCTATTTTATACTATCTATATCTTTATTTTACTTGTATATATATAAAAACCAATGGTTGTTTGTTTGTTAGAGACTCCTTAAACTGCTCAGCCGATTATCATGAAAATTTGTATATAAACGTTTTTGATTATGCGGAGTATTACTAGTCTAACTACTTTGTTCTAACCAAGACCACAAAGTTGAAACGTTGGAGCAAGTAATTAAACTTTTGCGCTCTAAAATAAAATTAGTTTGACTAATTGACTTCATATTTTGCATACGTGTTGCTGCTTGACAGTGATATCAATTGCTCTATTAACAGACTTGAAATTTGTTAACGCATATCGGCACGACGATTGGTCAAAAAACATTTGGAAGCGAATTACGCTCAATTTTGCGAAAAATTCTTAAAAATTTTTAATTTTTTCACGAGTTATACTAATCTATTGCTGTACAATTTACTTATGTAATTATCATTTACACCATCGGTAACTTTTGTGTTCATTGCGGCCCAGTTACGCAGACTGGGTATTAGATAGTATATTATATTATAATGAAAACTACTCCTGTCTTATGAAACATTAAATTTTATAGTTCTGATAAATATTTCAAGTTATACTGTCTATACTATTTTATGAAACTATACCTATATCTAATATACCTAATGATATTTTCTTGGGTTCTTTTTCAATCCGCTTAAAATGAAAACATATGATGAGCCAAAACAAGAATCAATGCAAAAATCTTTTAATTTTCGGTAGAAATTAATTGAAATATGGAACCTTAGGGTGAAAAAAATTTTGTTTTCAGTTTTACAGAAACACACAAACAAAATGCAGCCTCATATTGACAGGTTTTTCAAAAAATCTTGTTTTTTATTTTTTTTTTTTGGTTTTCTGTAATAAATTTTCGCAAAATTTTCAAATGTAACAGCATGGACGCGTACATTGTGTATAAAAATCGCGAAAAAAAATTAAAATATGAAAATTTATAATTTTATTTTGTCCGCGTTTGATCGTGATATATGAATTTTTTATTTTATAATTAGGCTATTAATAATTAAGGATTTTGATATTAAAGATATAGGGAACTTTTGCTTTTAATTTTTTCTTTATTTTAGTTTTTTTTTTTTGGGAACTTGGACAACAGCACAGTATGTTCTGAAAGTTTGTCCCACTTAATAAAAAGTTTACACAAAAAAAAAGTAAAACATGAAAATGCGTAGGTAAATTTTGGATTAATAAAAATGGTAAAAAAAATTTCATTTAATGACAGAATATTGCTTATTTTTAAATGTTGTTCGGGCAATGATTCATTTTTATTTTATAAAAACTTTTAAAATGAAAGAGGGACATTCACGTGTTTGCACGTGTACAAGATAAACTTTGTATTTTAAGAATTAAACTCAATTTTAATTTTAAAAAAATAAACACGTAAACTGTTTTACGCGTTTTTTTAAAAACGAGTTCTGATTCAAGAAACGTATACATACTAATAAAAAATAATGACACTTATTATTCTCAAAACTTAGTTTTCAAAATGCAATCTCATACCAAAGTCTGGAAACTCGAAGATTTGAAACTATTAATCTTAAAACTTTAAATCTTGAAAAACATAATCTTCATCGAAGAAAATCGTGAGAAAAATTATTAATATGTATGTGTACACATAAGTTTTGGAATTATATGTGGGTTTAACAGTTATTTGTGAATTCAATCATTGGTGGCGACCATCCTCCCAGTAGCATTGGCTATTTTAGTTTGTTTAAATAATCAATCTATGGTTTTTTATATAGTGGTGTTACAAAATCATTGTTTAAAGGTTTTATCTAGAATACTCGTATGTACTTTAAATAATATGTATTAGCAGGATTCAGAAAGAAAAAGGGGTTTCACCGTTGTTTAAAAAAGCTGAAGCCATTTATTTTAAGTAATTTTCAGTTGTGTTTTAAAAATAAAAAAAGGAGTTTTTTTTTGGAAATAGTAGAGTGAAAACTTAATTCTGAGTTAAATTTTCAGTCTGGTCTTACTGAAGAGTCTTAAAGACTGAACAGAGAGTGAAATAACATCTATGCATCCTACATCAACTTAATCATTTTGGGTATCGAGCTAAATTAAAAATTCGATTGGTCAAATCATATTTTTGGGGTAGCCAAAGGTGCTGCTAAGTGTTTCGGGTTTCTTGTATTGCTAAAAAAAGAGTACAATGCACATATTTGGCCGGGAGCTTCTATAACGGCGTTGGGATATCTCGACAAAGTGACAAATAGAGCTATTCGTCTTATAAATGATTCCAATGTTACCTCAACGCGCACAAACACCTTTTTTTTCAAGATTGTGTTAATTCGAATTAATTTTTTTCGAAAATTTTTTTTGGAAACCTCTTCAAAACGACAGCTATAACTAATTGATATTACATTCATATAAAAACAATTCAAAATTATGTATAAATCTTTCATTTTAAATGCATATTAGATAAAATATAAAATAAAAATAAATTGCTGCAGTTAAAATTCATATAAATTACATAGTATTAAATTTATTGTGCAACTCTTGCATTTCAATTATTAACAAGCCAACATAATAAATATTTGTGTATATGATTGTAAAAGCAGCAGCATCTGAAATCATCAAAAATCATAAAATGTTGTAACAAATTCATGAATGAACTTTGGCTTTGATTTTAATTAAGTATGCATAAGAAAGTTGGTAGACAAATCTTAAATATACTCTTTTGACTCTTATCTAATCTTCACTAGTAACTATCATTATAGTCAGCTTTAAATTAAAATAATGTGTAATTTTGAATGAAATTTTATAAGTAAGTGAATGGCGATTTTAATTATATAAAATAAAAAGTAGTTGACTTTTTATAATCTCATCTTTTCAGCATAATGCCTAAACATAATTTTGTATTACACGCAATTAATATGAACGTTTGTAACATTTAATATATGATATTTTGATTAAATCTGGTTTTAAAAACAATATGTGTGATAAATTTAATTTTTTTTTTATTTTTTGTTGAATTTAAATTTAAATTGAAAATAAGAAAATTGAATACATATATATAGATAAAAATATGTTTGAATAATACTAAAATAGTAAAATATAATATAGTAGTCATATTTAAATATTAAACATTATTTAAATTTAACTAAAAAAATTATTTTGAAAATTAATTATAATGAAAAAATACTAGTGAAGGTCCATAGGTAAAAAATGATGTTTAACAAATATATAAAAAGTTATTATTAATAATGAAATTGAACATTATATTAAACAAGAGCAATGCACAGTGTTAAAACGACAACTCAATAAAAGTCCGCGTACACTTTAATGCGTTTGGATTATCGACAAATGCTAATTTATATTACTCCTATTTGGTGGCCAGGTAATAGTTTAATTTTGTGAAATTACGATATAACGGTAATAAATAAACGATATTATTATTATTATTAATAATAATAGGCAGCAGCCTCTTAGGCGAAGGCTTTGGACCTAGCCCGAAGTAATGTGATAAACGGTTCCAGGCTAGTGTTCGTGGAGAGCGGGAGGATTTTTAGTAGGTATGCCTGAGATGGGAGATTCCGACACTGTTGGGCGTACGTGCGCCCTTCGTCAAAAAAAGGATTTCCACTCCTAAAAAAAAAAAAAAAAAAAAAAAAAAATTATTATTAATATATTTGTTTAGAATGTGGTGTAACAAAAGCATTCAATTAAATGTGTTTTGTTGGATGTGTTCAATTATTAAAAAATAAAATATTAATGTTTTGTTGAATGTGTTTTGTTTTAGAAAATAAAATATCATAAATTATCATAAGCAGGCCAAAAAATATTTTATTAATTTTTAATAAAAAAAAATAAACAAAAAAAAATTTTTTTAGTTTATGAAAAAATTGATTTCAGTTTTAAAAATCACAGAAGATTTTCTGGGAATTTTAAATAAATAGTAAATCATTTTGGTATTAAAAACTAGGAGTCGTCAGGGGACGACGAAATGGAAACTGAATTTCCATCAATTAAAAATTCAGAAAAAGTTGTAAGGCTTGCAAAACGGCGCAAGCACGAAAAAGAGAGCCAAACCAAGAAACCGAGAACTTCCGGAAATGAAAATAATGGTCCGGAAATTAAAGAAAAGTGTGTGAGACCGCCGGCCATAGTGGCACACACTAAAGAACACAAGTCGCTGAAAAACGCGATTAACAAATCCCTAAAAAATGAGAATACAATATTGTATCTCAAAGGAGAATCCGTCAAAGTTCAGTGCGCGAACATCGACGATTTCAAAATAACTAAGGACATCCTTGTCCAAAATAAAATTGAGTATTACTCATTCACTCCAAAGAATGAGAAACCATTCACCATCGTTATGAAAAATGTTTCGGAAACATTTAATGAAGAGGAAGTAACAGCCGCGCTGTTAGAAAAAGTTTCGGACTTGGAAATAATCCAAGTCAAACATTTATATAGAGCCAACTGGCTTATTCAAGTGAAATCACAGGATTCACTAAAACAACTAAAAAATCTCCGATGCCTACTAGGTTTTGGCATTAAAATGGAAAAATACCATGGAAAAAAAGTAATGCAGTGCAAAAACTGCCAAAGATTTAACCATCTTGCAGTTAACTGCAAAATGCCATATCGCTGTGTGAAATGCAGCGAGAGCCACAAGCCAGGGGTATGCAAAATCCCTGCGAAAGAAGAAAACAACAAAATATACGTTGTTAAGGCAGCCGACGGCACGCAAAAGACCATAAGAGGTTTACCGCTAAAATGTGCCAACTGTGGAGAAGAACACTCTGCAAGTTTCAAAGGTTGTTCATTTAGAACAAAAATTACAGAAAAGAAAAAGAAGGTACAAATCAAGAAAAAGGAACGTGTTCCAACCACATTCGTGAAACCGAATGTAAGTTACAGCAGCTTGGTAAAGAGCAGCACAATAGAGCAGCAAGATGAACCAAAGAGCAGTCCGCCAAAAGCTAAAAAGAGCGCAGAGTTCAACATAAACGACGAAGTCGAGAAGCACTTCGGAAAGAATATCGATACATGTATGAACAAAATTTCGAATTTTGTTCCAAAATACAAAAATTTGAAAAGTGAAGAAGAAAAGAAATCTTCACTTTTTAAACTAATGTTTGAAATATGTCTTCACTAAAGATTATATGTTTAAACATTAATTCGCTTGTATCACTACAAAAAAGACATTATCTGGATAATTTTCTTAAAGAAAATAACCCAGATATAGTCTTATTGTGTGAAACAAAACTTAACCCAAAACATAAAGTTTATTTTCAGAACTACAACATTATCAGAGAAGACAGAAAAGACACCCGCGGAGGAGGGTGCGCTATTATAATCAAGGAAAGCCTGGCATATGATGTCTACAAAAGCAACATCATTAAAACATTGGAGTATTGTGCGATAACACTGGAAAATAGTAAAAACAACAGAAAACTCTGTATATACTCCATATACAATAAAACAGGGAATCAGGATATAACCGAGGATATCCATAATATCTTCTCAAGATCGAATTCGCATCAAATCATTGTGGGAGGAGATTTTAATGCCCGACATCCAACTTGGGGTGATACAAGACAAAACCCAGAGGGCAAAAAACTAAACGACTGGCTAGCTAGTGATGGTTTGCTTTTGAACTGTTGGCAGCTAACAACACACTACCCAACAAGAGTAAATTCCTACATCGATTTTTTTATTGTATCAGGCACAACGCAAGTTAAATACGACAGCAAGCATCCGGAGCAGCTAAAAATAATAGATTTTGAATCGGACCACAAGGCGGTGGAACTTATTATCACAAAACAAAGATTGAAGGAAGTAGAGCCAACAAAAATATTAGATTTTGGAAACACCGACATTACGAAATTCACTCGAACAATAAACAACCTACTAAGTGAGATAACGCTAGATGATGATAGAAATCTAACGAATGTAGAACTGGAAACTGCAGTTGAAGAATAAAACAACGCGATTCAAAAGGCCATTGATGCAGCAGTACCACAGATTAAAGTAGTACAAAGATGACTCATCAATTTGAAGGAAGTAACCATGAAGTTAATGAAATTCAAAAAGAAATTGCGAAGAAGATTATACCGCACTGGCAATCAAACATTAAAGGCAATAATAAACAACTTAGATATAATAATAAAAGAACAAATTAAATTAACACACGAAGCATATTGGAACTACAAGCTGAGGAATATAAATATGAATCATAACACCTTTAAAAATCTGAAAAATTTAGTGGGTATTAAAAGAAGACATGAATTACCAACACTGATTGCCAACAACAGAAACTATGAAAAGGACACAGAAAAAGTAAATGTATTAGCAGAACATTTTGGTAATATACATCGCCAAAACAAAAATCTAGGATGCGAGAAATTTACAACAGCTGTAAATAGATACGTGAGGGAAATGGAAAACACAACAGAGAGAATAATTTTCAGTAGCGAAAAAAATGCTACAAAAACAAGCAGCAGCACAGAAACAGCTTATCAACAACTAATCGATCAAGAAGAATTGAAATGCATATTAAAAACCAGAAATGCAAAAAAATCAGCTGGGAATGATGCAATTCCTATGTTTCTCCTAAAAAAGGCACCATCAAGCCTACTGAATTATCTGGTAATATTATACAACAACGTGTACAACAATGCATATATACCAAGGAAATGGAAGGAAGCAAATATCATCACCATTCTTAAGCCAAAAAAGAATGCTCAGCTAATAACAAGTTACAGACCTATATCTTTACTATCTAACATCTCAAAGATATATGAGGTTTTCATACACAAGAAAATTATAGAACATGCAGAAAGCACTAACATATATAAAAGCTTTCAATTTGGATTCAGAAGGCATCATTCAACAGCTCATGCACTTGCAGTTTTCACAGCAGATGTGACGAATGCGCTGAACACAAGAAAAGGAACTATTACAGTCGGAATAGACACAGAAAAAGCATTCGACACTGTCTGGCAGGAAGGAATAATATATAAGATGAGAGCAAAATACAACTATCCGATTCACTTGTGTAAAATAATAGAAAACTATCTGAGCAACAGAACTTTCAGAGTAAAATACAACAAAACTCTATCAGAAAGTCAAATAATAGACGAAGGAGTTCCACAAGGATCAATACTGGGGCCAACCTTATTTAACTTATATACAATGGATATACCAGAACCCAACAAAACCACAACAAAAGTATTAGCCTATGCAGATGATATTCTGGTATATTATAGTAAAGCTAAACTAAGATTTGCAGAGGAGGATATTAACGAATATATGCAAGAATACCAGAAATATACAGAAAAATGGAAGCTGAAGTTAAATATTGAAAAATGTGAAACAATCAGAATATGCAACAAAAACACCTACCCAAATGCTAAAAAGTTACAACCTAAAATACTCTTTGGAACACAGGAAATTAAAAATGTAGACAGCATGAAATATCTGGGCCTCAACATAACAAAAAGATTCAACTTTAACAAACACATTCAAGAAGTCATCAGCAAATGCAGAGGAGCGATGGTACAATATCACAGGATTCTAAACAAAAACACTAAGTTAAGCACGAAAATAAAGCTTACATTTTATAAACAAATCTTCAGACCTGTAATAGCATACGGGTTCCCAGCATGGTATGATATCAACAAACAACAAATGGAAAAGCTGAAAAAATTGGAAAGAAATTATCTAAGGCAAGCTACTGGACTAATAAGAACAGCAGACAACAAATACATAAGAAACGAAATCCTGTATAACACCGCAAAAGTGGAAGGTATAGACAGCTTCCTAATGAAGCAAACCATCAAATTTCATCAGAAACTGGAAACAATGAACAACAACTTAATCACGGAAACAACAAATCAAGAAGCAGATCTGGAGGATGAATTATACAGCATAGCCCACATCAATCTATTACAAAGAAATAACCTAGTATTTAACGATAATATGGAAGTAGTGTATTTTAACACATCGCACCAACGAGTGCATTAAAAAAATTTGTAAATATTGTGTAGTTTTAAGTTTTAGGCTAAGTTAGGATAAGAATTCAAAACAAAAAATTAAAATTAAATATTGAGTTTTTTCACCTTTCTCAATAATAAACAATAATGTTCTAAATTAATAAAACATAAGTAACTTCATTTTTTAAATTGCTATCTTGAAAAAGACTAACATAGTTTGTAAGATTAAGTAGAAAAATAAGAATAAATGTAATACTAACCATGTATGTACAAACAAAAATTAACTTGGTGAAATAAAGAATTAATTTGGTAAATTTGGTATTAAAAACTAAGACTATGAACAGTTTTGTAGTAAGTCTTCATTAGTTTCAGTTAAAAACTGAAATAATGGCGAAGGCCAAATGTACGCATTGTTGCGTTGCTTGTTTTTCAAATCTTCTTTTAACAAACAATTTTATCGAATTTAAATTTTAACAAGTACGTAATTGAATAAAAAAAAAATTAATTGAAATTAAAAAAAAAATTCACCAAGAAGGGATTTGAACTAACGACCCCGAAATTTTATCAAATTTAAAACATACAAAAGGTAGACTAAATAACTTATTATTCATCTTCAAATTTTTAAGAAACAACAAGAAGTTATATAAGTCATTTTCTTTTGTGTATCAATTACTAAAATCGAAATATAATCTACGTATTACAAAATGTAACAGTTTCGACTTTATTTAAGAAAATAATATTGAAATACAATATATGTACATGTATATAATGAAATTAAAAATAATTCTTATTAGAAAAAGTTTTTCTTCCAATTGACATTCCGTCATTCTGTGAAGGGCCAACAGCTAGTCTTCATATCAAAATATGAAGAAATAATTTAATTGAATAATATAACTCATGGATATAGAAAACCATATAACTCAAATACAAAATATTACAATGTAAACAAAGATAGAATTGTATCTATGTTATAAGTCGTAGTACCATCTCATGTGTAAATTGTATGTATAATTAATTAAAATCAATTCTAATAACACGAATATAACATGACTTCTTGTTCCAACATGTACCAATGGTATAGACAGGCTTATTAGCTGTAATATCAAATATTTTCAGTAAATTACATGTATTGTACGCTATGTGGTATGTTATGTAACGCTATCCCACTAAAATTATATGTCTGAAACATTCAAGTGTGCTTTCAAGTTGAGGCACATAATAATTATTATATACCATATTGTCTATATGTATACCCACTCACGCTTAAGTTGTAAAGTTCTGACCATCATCATTTATGAAGACATAAGGACTTATGATTCTACGAGTTTATAGCGCGCACCAAATCGTGGCTTTTTCTGGATGTAATAGTCTTTCAATAATGACTTGTGGGTTACCATGTTCAAAATGCAGCATTATTATTAATTGACACAGCCATTTAACTAAAAGTGTGCTTTCAATACTGAACAAAATTTTATAATCGAAAAAACAGTGTTGCCAATATTATCCAACTTCACATAAAACTTATGGATATTTTTCATTATATGAAATTATAATTAATATACAATATCTTCTTCCAACATGATTTCTTATAATTTAATTCATATGAATAATATAATTATTTAAATAAACGTTTTTTTTTCGTTTAATGTTTTTTGTAAAGTGTGATAACATTTTAATTTCCTTTAACATGTTATTGTTTACTTCAAATTTTCTTCAATAAAAATTAACTATTAAATGCTTGAAAAAAAAAAATATAATTATTACAAATAAAACATGAAGTTATTTTAAATAATTATTATAAAAAAAAAAACAAAATCATAATAATTATTAATAAAATAAACTTGAATAGTAACTTCTTAAAAACATATTTCTGCAACAATATATATTGTAAATTGCAACACTGTTGAAAAGTGAGACTCAAAAAAAAACAAAAAACTTTCATTCGGAATCGGAACTCTTGTCAATGTGATCGGAATTATTAATAGATTGTGTAGATTGATTTAAATATTGTATGTTATGATTGCTTTTTTTGTTTTTCAACTGAATTTATTTTTTTTTCACCAATTATGTATTATTATCTATAGACATGTGTTTGGTAAATTTACTTCTAATTATATAGATACATGATAAAATATAGGAAGTTTAAATCAAAAACATTCCGGATTTTTTTTTTTTTTTTGAGGGGTGGAAACTCTTATATTTTGAAAATATTCACTAAATGCAAAAAAAATTATTAGTATTGTAAAATTATTTGCATATTTATATCACCAATAAATCATTGTACAAAAAATTGTTAACATATTTATACCCGTATGACTATAAGTCAAAAGGGTATACTAAATTTGCCATTACGTTTATGACAGATTAGAATCGAAAAGTAAATCGATCCAGCTATGTGTGACCGTGTCCGTCTGTCTGTTCGTAAGCGCGATAACTCAAAAAGTAAAGGTGCTACGATTCTGAAATTTTAACAAAATGATTTTATGCAAGAGCCATCATCGCTAGTGAAATCCACGGGTTCGAGTAGCTGCCATACAACTTCTATTTTTATATGAAAATAACTCAATACCTGGTAAAGCTGCCAAAAGTATTTTAGTTCTTAGTCCAAAATATGTGCAAAATTTTGTATTGGGTAGTGCAATAGGTTCGAGTAACTTTAATGGCCAACGTCTGAATTACATATAGTTGATGTCCTGAAGGTGATTTAAAGAGCTGTCTTTCGACTTATATTTTCTTTTGTACATAATTGAAAGTCTAATAATTTGTGTATTTCAAATTTTGCCAAAATTAATTAACCGGAGAATATAATATTTATATAACGGTCATATGGGTATCCCAGAGTTGACACAGTCTCTACTCTACTACACTCTTCGTCGTTTTATTTTAAAAGTGCAAAAAATTCAGAATAGGTATAAAAAATATGACAAAAAGCGAAACTTGATATTTGATGAAAGACTAAAATTTTATTATTATATGTTGAGAGCTCTAGTCCTTCTTGTTTTACAGGATATTAAAACAAAAAATAAATAATTTAATTATTTTTGCAAAAAAAAAAAAAACAAAACATTGTAATTTAAGACAAGGTAATTTTTATATGTAAGTCATTTTAAAATACAATTTCATTTAATTAATTAGATTAGTTATTATAATTGTACGGAAATTGTGAGTTTCAAGTTAAACTAAATTAATGAAACAGTATAGAAAAATCAGCTTTTCAAATACATATTTTCCATTTCGTTGGGTTCAGAAATTTTTAAACTTTCTGCTAATTGCTTATCCGATGGATCGTTTGGATTGTTGAAGTCATGGATATCCAGAGAGTTACTCTTTTTAGCCAGTGCTAGAAATTCCCATGTAGTATGTTAAATGTATATTTTTTTTCTTCTGATTAAGCTTTGGTGCGCCTTGGAGAATTAAATAAAATGGCAATTAGTGTCAGGTGAACACACTTATGTCTCACATTGTTTCCACTTCAATAAACGGTTTGATCGACAATGACGGATGTTATTATACCATATCAGAAAGATTTTATTTGTAAATTTTTATTAACGTTGTTGAGCAAATTGTCTGTCTATTGCGACATTGAAGAATTTTGGTTAGAACCACTCCTTATTAGCTCTTCAGTATTTCCATTTCCTGAGATATTCCTATATGTCCCCGTAGCGTAAAGTAACATTGTGTTGAATTCTTATGAACCAAAGTTTATAAGAGCTTATTCTGACTAGCTTTTTAAATTGAAACGGTAACACTTAGGATTAAACATTTTTTTTTAATTACCATTCCTCTATCATATAATAAGCAATAATGCAATAAGCTTTTCCATCTGTATCTATTTTATGATAATATAATAACTCTAACTTGCTTACAACTTGTTAAATTTAATTATATTTCCTTAAATGCAGCTTTTTTCCTTAAAAAATCTATTCAAAATATATAAACCTGCTTGTTGATTATTTCTTAAGATATTTGTCAGTATATGACCCTCGAAAATGTATTTCTTTTGACCGTATTTAGTATTCCTGTGATGTCAATCAGTGTCAGACGTTTGTTTTATAAAGACTGTTCCACCATAACTGTAGTCTGCTTTTTTTGGTACTTTTTTTTTTCTCGAACTTTCTTTACACGATCTTAATTTCTAATCATGGACGCCTAATGCCAGAATTCTATTAAATGAGTTAGGTGTTGTTATAAAAGATAAGAACATGTTATATTTCTGAATAAACTTTATTGTTAACCTGAGTTCAGCAGTTACTATATCATACAAATGAATTTTTACACTTTTATAGAATAAAAAAATTGTCATTGTATAGATAATTTTAAATCCTGATTATGAAGTACTGAAAAAGTAGGAAATCATTACTGAAGTTTCGTAAAATGAATGAAACAACAATTTAGTACAGTTAATTTGTATATCGTTCTTATTTAAAAATTGCTTCCATTCACTACTGAAAAATTACTAAAATAGTGCTGAAACGCAGTAGACGATATATAATATAAAGATTATATTAAAATTTTTCCGTGCTAAACTGCGCTCGTCTATTAGAAGTTGTATTCTGTTAACTATTAAACTTATATATATATATATTGTGAACTGATATATCATATTAATTGATTAATTGATGTCTAACCTTTTTTCACTCTTTACTTTATTTTGTTATTTACAATTTTTTTTAATTGCTGATTCTGTTAATGATATTATCTTAAAAACTCTTAATCAAATATAATTCTTTATATACATTAACTTAATATAGATAATTTCTTTTTAAATCTATTTAGTTTTTTTTTTTTTTTTTTTTTTTTTTTAATTCCTATCATTATTTTAATTTATAATTATATTAAAACTATGTTTATTCATCTTCATTTTATCTATAAATACAATTAATAATAAAAAAAAAAATATATATATATTTCTTTTATAAAATGTATTTGACTTTAATGATAGACAGAAATTTAAAAAGTATATAATCAATCTGACCGACAATGTTCAGAGTTCTTTAATGCTGTTATAGAAGGCATCATTCATTGTGTGGCTCTATGGATCTTCGAAAATTTCAACAATTTCTATATCTCTTGGTATAGATTAGTTATGTAAAATAAGATTAATGTAATTCACCTTCAAATGGTATCTTCTTTTACCACTTTTCTAATTCCAATTGAGGTTATGTATGCATCTGATTTCTAATCGGACGATGAAATTAACATTTTATTAGATTTAAATTAATCATCTGATCTAGATCCTTAAAAAAGATCGGATCAAATTTGATCTTTGATTTGAAGCAAAAGAAGATCCGAAGCGATAATCAAAATTGACCGAATCTTCTATAGATCACTTTTTAGACCAAATTATCGTTTTTTTCTTAATCTGAAATTCCCATGAAGGAAGTGAGATCTGATCTTTTAATTATTAATTTTTAGATCAAGAACTTTAAAGAAGATCAATTTTAGATTTAATTTTTCCAATATTTTTTTTATGATATAGTTGTATTTTAATTGCCGAAGCTTTTTTTCATTTGTTTAGGATCAGATCATTTTGATCTTTGATTTAATAAAGATCAAAAATAGATCGTTTGATCTAAAAAAATTATCTTTAAGAGATCAGATCAATGTTTGGATATGATCTTATCACAGATTCAGAAAATATCAGTTGATTTAAAAATTGGTCTTTGAAAGATTTGATAAATTTTTTTGAAAGAAGTTCAGCTATAAATTATATTTTCATTGTCTTACACTTAAATTTGAACCCCTTGATATTCTTAAGAACTCTTATTGTATGTCTTCCAAAGCTTGTCTTGCTGGGTTACCTGAGAGTTAATTTCAACAGCTTTTAACTTAGGTTATAATTTTCATAGAATTCTTATATAAATGTAGAATAATCCTTATATAAATGAAGTGGCTCTATAGTAAATTGAAAGATCCCTAGTATGGTGTCTTTGTTAAGATGTAGAATATTAACATCTAATTCAACCTTTTCAATTATAACAAATATCTACCCAAAATCTAATATATTATTAAAAACTGTGTGCATATAGTATATACATGATTAAATACCAATTTGAAACTGGAATTTAAAAATAATACCAATTACATGAAAGATAAATAACATTTAAACGATATAATGACTGTAATTTGGGATATTATGGGATGAAGTTTTCAATTACATACTAGGCCATTAGTAAGACTATTTTCGAAAGTGAAAAAATTGCATAAAATAACATGTTTGATGCTGATGTCTTTAACATTATATATACTAACTAAGTTTATATATAATATGTATATATATATATACATTTTATATATTAAGATGCTTTTCTTTTTGTTTTATATATTTTTTTAAATTTTTTTATTATTGAGACATGAGTACCAAAGTATCTGGTCAGATTAGTTAATTTGTTTTATCTTGTTTATGTTTTGATTTTGTAAGGCGAAAACATTAAATTTTATTAAATAAAAAATTATTTATTTAATTTTTTTCCTATTAAAAAAAAAAAAAAAAAAAAAAAAAAAAATAATTTATATAGAAATGATATAAAATAAATAATTGAAAGCAAATTAGATTTTTCTAATAAAAATTGTTATTATTATTATTTTTAAAGGAAATAATTTAAATTCCAAAATTTTTTTTTTTTTTAAAATTACCTTGAAAATTAAAGAAAGTTTTTATTTTTTCTATACATATATATTTTAATATACTTTCATTTAATATATATATAACTTTTGTTTTCAGGACTTGAACATAGATCATTGGAAACAGAATACAGTCCATTAGAAATGGAACATAGATCAATTGATAATTATGAACCTGCAGAACAACAACAACAACAACAACAACCAATAATAACACCACGTGTTGAATATAATTCATGGCAACCGGTTGGTCGTGGTGATCCATTAAAAAATGATCCAACATATGATTATAGTCCACCTGTTGTTGAACCAGTACGTTATTGGGCTGAAAATACTAAAAATGAAAATTTGAAAGCAAATTCATTAACAAATAATAAAGAAGTGACCCATAATAAAGATAAAAATGAAATATTAATGTTAGGAATACCAGCTAAAAGACAAAATTATCGTAAAGAGAGTAAATATATTGGACATGAATCAATACCATCAGCAGAATCTGCATATAAACAACAATATTATAGTGCAGAAATGCATCAAAATTCACATCCACCAAATTTACAAGGTACAATACGTCGCAGTTATTCATATTTACCAACATATCATAATTTACCAACAAGATTAATGCCACCACCAATGCAAACAATTGCACCACCATCAACTGTAACCCAAAATGGTAATAAAATGATGCCAACAACAGAATCATATTATCATACATATCATCATCATTATTCAGTAATACCATCAACTTCTAACACCCATACAACAAGTAATACAGGACCCGGAGTAAAAACGAATGAAAATAATAATGGTGCTTATTTTCAATATAATACATTGTCAGCCGCTAATAAACCATCATCCAATTGGATTTATAATAAAATACCATTTGATACTAGAAATGCTGAATCAATTAATTATATGAGTATAACAAAACCTGAATTAAATGGTATACAAGTACCAGCCTCCGCTCCATCATCTAGTATTATAAATGTAAAACAACAACCACATTTTAAACGTAAACCATGGATACATGAATTACTTTCAAAAGAAATAACAAAATCACCACCCTTAATGGAAGAAACAAATTATGTAAGTCACATACCTTCAAAAATTCCATTATCACCATCCTTACCACCACCACCACAACCACAACTACCCCCATCATCATCTTTACCACCACATAAACCAAATGTTCAATCACCATCACAATCTAAATATTATATTCATCATCATCATCAACCTGTTATGCATACCTTAAAACCAGCAATGGTAAAAGATAATGTTTCAAATGGTTTTGTACCCATGTTAACAACTCAAGAACCAATTAAAACAACAACATTGTTTAAGGTATCATCAACAACTCCATCCAAACCCACTACTTTAAGTTCCACAGTAAGCACTACATTTGAACCAACTGTGATGGTAACAAAACCTTCTCCCACTTATATGCATTCTACTACCAATCCTCCTAAACAAACCACTACAATGTTTACAACAAAATCAACTACTTCAACTACTACAACTTCAACAACAAAAAAAAAATTAAATACCCTTAAACCAAAACCCACACAATACACAACCATGTTTAAGAAAATTCAAAAAATTACAACTCCTAAAAATGAATTGACTACAGATGCTTTATTCTCTCACTATAAGCAACCACAAAAGCCAATCTTTGGACCATTATATGTAATAATCGAAGGACATTCAAAAGTTAAAAATTATGGTTTAAAGGATAATGATACAAAAATAGTGCATCAACCCAAAATTGTACCAATTGAAATGTCTAATAAAGATGCTGTTGTTAAAAAACATGTTGTATTAAAAGATGAACATGGTCAAGAAATTGAAATAAAACATTTGCATACAAAAAAAACCGCAGAAAAGAAAGAAGAAGCAGAAGATAAAACAAAAACATTACAATACAATAAAATTGAAAAAGATTCAGAACCATTAAGTTTATTATCATTTTTGGATTCATCATTAGGTGGATTATTTGGTGTTGATGATTCTTCAAAACAACAACAACAACAACAAAAAAACAATACAAATCAATCAACAACAACTATTAAACCAACAACGACAACTGAAAAATCAAAATATATTGAAAAATCTCCAATGATTTTTGTAACAACAATGAAACCATTTAAAGATTTAATTAATAATAAAAATAATGAAGCGAGTAAAACTGATATTGTAAAACCCATTGAATCAAGTTTAATACAAGAATCAAAAGAGACAAGACAAATATTCGATTATGATCAATATCGAGAAAAGCCGGCCTCAAGTATATTTGATTTTTTCAATACTGGAGAAGATTACAGTGATTATGAAGAAGCTGCTAGAGACTCTGAACACACCTTAAATGAACGTGAAATATTAAGTGCTGAAAGTTTAGAAGAATCTAATGAAGAAAATATGGAATTAAATACATCTGAGATTCGTATGAGATCGTAAATAACAAAAAAAAAATAATTATATTTAAAAAAATATATTGCTAATCATTATAGGATTATAGTATTAAATATTCAAAATTTAAAATAAATCAAATTTACTAATTAAATTTGAAATTATTCGAATAATTTTTTTGTAAAAGAATTTTTGAAATTTTTTTGATAATGAAATTTAGAGAAATATTAAAATTAAATTATTCGCGTATGTTGAAATTGATATTAAATTATTTTTTTTTAGCCATAGACTTTTAACTGCAAAAAAGGCGGAATAAATGTAAAATTTTACATATTTTTCAATATTTTAAAAATGTTACATCTACTTTGGTACTATTTATGACTTCTTTTTGGATCAAAACTGGAACAAATGAATATTTTACAATTTTTCAAATTCATTTTAAAATTTTTCAATTAGCCGTTCATCTAAAACAGAAAATAATAAAAAATTAATAATTAGTTAAAGTTAATTTCGAAAAAGAAACATGGGTTCGATTGAATTATTCCCTAACTTAAGTTAAGGATTTTGAACAAAAATACAAAATTTTAAATTTATGGCTGGATTAATTACAAATTCTAAAATAATATCATATTTTAAATTCAAATAAAAGTTTTTGTTTATTTAATTATTTTACATTTAATATTATAACTAAATAAATGTCAATACACTTACAAAAATGAATCTAAAACTTATAAAATAATAACTTTTAAAAAATAAAATACATAATTATAAAAAAGCATCTCAGATTTTACACAAACCAAATTTTACATTGTCTTCATAATCAGATTTTAAGTTCAAAATAGTTGTAAGCTCACTATATATATACACTAAATAATATATATATAAATAATTATTATAAAAATAAAAATTAAAATATAAGAAATAAATAAGTTTTAATTTATAGTAATAAAATGTTATTAAATTATTAATTTTTAATTAACTCAAAATATAATATAATTTATAATAATTGTTATGTTTTGTTATTAATGTTTTTTTATTATTATTATTATTGTTGCAATTTAAAAATTTAAAATTTGTCACAATGTGATTCAAATAATTAATTTTTTATTTTTTATAAATTTATTTGACTTAGTTATTAGTTATATACATTTAAATACATTTATATTTAATAATATATTTTATTAAAAATATGTATGTTCTTTTATGATAAATTAAATAAATAAAAATAATTTAATAAAATATAAACTATTGATTTTATTTCAATTTATAATTAAAAAAAAATATTTGATTAAAAAAAATATCTACAATCTTTACAGGATTTGAACCCACAACCCCATCTTTATTGGTTATATTTACTAATTTATTTTTTACAAGAACTACAGATACAGTACAAAACAGAATAATTTAAAAAAAAATTTAATTTTCAATATTTTAAAAATCTCAACACCAGATGTCACCCCATTTCTTTGCAGAAGTTTTTAAATATTATGACATTTAATTAAATTATAATTTTGACAACTTGACATTTCAAATATTTTCTTTTCGATCAAGTGTTGTTTTCATTTTTTTTTTTGTTATAAATGAAATTTTTAAAATAAATTTTAGCTTAAAAGAAATCAAAAATATAAAGTATTATAAAACAAAATGGTTATACCAAAGGAAACTTTGACAGATCTAAAAGAAAAATATGAAAAAGCATATAAACTTGTAGATGAAGAATCGGAAAATGATCCACCATCTGATCCATTTAAATCGCATTATGCGGCCAGAGAAATTTTGAAAGAAATGATGAATAATTTGAAAAATTTCATACATTCAGAAGAAAGTGAAACAAATAAATTTATTTTTGAAGCAGTTTTATCATTTATTTATCGTGATATTGGTAGAATATGTGTTTTCTGTGAAGAAGTTTCAGCTGGGGAAAATTATTTGAAACAATGTCTAGATTTAATTGAAGCACATTATTTAAAGTCGGAAACTATAATTTCATATATTGGAGCATCAAATGAATTAGGAATTGTTTGGGCAAATAGAGAAAATCCGGAAAAAGCTGAAGAATGGTTTACAAAAAGTGAAAATGCTTATAAAAATTTTCAAGAATTAAAAATAACTCCAATGTCTATTACGGATATTTTTGGTACATTTGATGAAATAGAAGCAGGCAAAGGTGTTAAAGAATTAGAAAAATTATATACTCTTACAACTTTCTATAAAGCACAGATGCTTGGAAAATTGGGAGATTTAGATTTATCAGCAAGATATTGTAATCTTACGCTTAGACGACAAATTATCGACACAGAAGATTTAGATTATATTGATTGGGCATTAAATGCTGCTACATTATCACAATATTATATTGGGGCTAATAAATTTACAGAAGCTCGACATCATTTGGCTGCATCAACTTTAATAATGACTCAGTACGAAGAAAAAATGATTAACCCTGATATGTCGGAAGATGCCATTGGAGCCGCTAAAGAAAATTTTAATCACAGATATGCTGATATAGCTCGTTGTTGGTCAAAATATGGACTGACATTATTAACGGCTTCAAAGGACCGATTATTGGCAGATTCTGATGATAAATTAAATAAAGGTAACGCCAAATTTTGTCAATAAAACATTGATGTGTATGTACTTATAAATTTATAATTTTAGATATTGAAGCAATTGCGATTAATGCCGATCATTATAAATTCGAAAATCTTAATTTATGGACAATAGAAAGTGGAATTACTGATAAATATTGTTTAACTTTTGATGATGCTAAACTGGTATTTCATTATATAATTTTATGGTTAGATCGGGCAAAAGAATATTATAAAGCCGATACAGAAGCATCTGAATATGCAAGAATAATAATTGATTTTTCTGAATTATATAAAGTTATGGCATTTTTTGATGATATACCATCGAATCAAAGTAAAATGCAAAAGAAACGAGCCGATTATTTAGAAGATTTATTAAAAATTTTAAATCCAAAATATTATTTAGTTTTGTGTCGTGAATGTTGGTATAATGCTGGTTTATCATATTGTGCTATGTTAGATATTAAATTAGATGCAGTTGCTCAGTTGAAATATGATGAAAAACCAACACCACATGCATTACATAAAATTAATTTATTATGTGATAAAGCAATTGAACATTTTAAACATTTTATTGAATCTTATTTGGATAAAGAAACTGAAACTTTAAAAGAAGGTTTTCAATTATCTGAAAAAGAATTATATTTATTTGCACACTTTCATTTGGGACGTCTGTTCTATAAAATTGTTACGCCAAATAAAGAGAAACAATTAAGTAATTTAACAAATAGTTTAAAGTATTATAAATTATTTGTTGAAGGATGTGAATCAGATAAAGAAGCATCAGCATCATTGCAGGCGGAAATGGGTGTTTGTAAAGAAATGGTAACACTATTACCACATAAAATAACAAAAGTAATGGATGAAGTAAAACAAGATATTTAATTTATAAATAAAAATAATTCGAATATTAAATGTTGTGAAACATAATTAAAATAGTCACTATTTAAATTATACGCTTTTTATGTTAGTTACAAATGCACTTTAACTAATACCAAATTGTATAAATCAAAATTTAAAATCGAAATGTTTATTTTTTATTAGCTTTTTAAAATTTACATAAAAATTTAAATTTAATCATAGTTCTTTACAATTATTACAGCTAAATAAATTAGAGATAGATTCTACGTTATTAAAAAAAAAAAAATTCTAATATTGTTTTAATTAAAATTAAATAAAAACTAACTAATCATTATAATACTTGTCGATCAATCAAATGTTAATAATTAAGTACAATTGAAAAATTTTGTTTGGTAAATTTTTTTTAAAAAATGTTTGTAACACTTAGCCAATATGATCAAGGCACTCTCTTATAACCTCATTCACTGAAAAACCCAGTTACACAATATGTTACCATTTTTTAAGAATCGTCTGAATATATGTACATTAATTTTTTGAGCAAAAATGAGCCATAATTGAATCAAAGAAATTTGAATCATCATTTTAATCTTAATTTTTAATAATTTTCCCTTATTTAATTTTAGTGTAGCCAAGGAACGAACATTTTAATTTTGTAAAATTTTCCCTTTGTATATTTTATAAACCTTTTAAAATCTTTTTTTGCAGTTTCTATTATTTTACATAGCTGCAGTAGTTGAAGTACTAAAAAGTAAAGTGATGAAAGGTCTCTTATCAACCCTTAGAATTGGTATCTTCAGGAAGGAAATTGGAAGAAAGACAATATTACTAAAACAAGTTTTTAAATGTAAAATAAATAAAACACTTTTGTTCTATTTTTTTAAATCATCTACATAATATTTTTAATTTTTTTTTTTCATGCATTTTTAAAAAAGTATTAATTTTTTTTTTTCCATTTTATTTTTTTTTATTTTTTGTTTTGTGTTCTTGTGAATTTTCAATTTTATTTTTTTTACTTAAAATCTATTTCAGAAAAGAAGATAGTTTTCATAATGTTTTAATAATTATAATTAATAACGTATACCAGAAATAATTAATAAGTTTTGGTTTTATTTAATTTTTTTTATTTTTTAATTTTTTTGTATTTTTATTTTTTTTTAATTATTGTAAAATGTACCAAATGAATTTTTGTTTTAGTAGAAAGTTTTTTATTATTTTTGTTTTGTGTATTTTATTTTTTTTTCATCTTTTTTATTTTATATTATATATTATTTTTTAATTTGTAGTTGTTTTTTTCTGCTATTGAATAGGCTATTGTAAAATAATTCTTTTTTATTTGTGTTTTGTTTTATAGTTTTGTTTTGCGTATTTTTTTTAATTAATAGTTTGTTTAATTTTTGTTTAATAATGTTTTATTTGTTTGTCTCTATCAAATTGTATATATATATAGTTTTATACTTTACATGAAATGATTGATGACTTGATTTTCATTATATTTTAAAAATTGCCTCTCATTTCATTCAATTTAATTATTTTTAAAATTATTTTTAAACTGAATAAAATGAAACAAAGCTTAAAAATTAATTTTAATTATTTTCAAACAGTGCCTCAGTTTTTTGGCTTTCAAGATTTTGAAATTAAAAACAAATGAATTTATATACGATATTACTACTGTTATTTGGGTCAGTTATTTTGTAGATTCAGTTTTGATTTATCAAATACACTGATTACCTTTAAAACTCTTATTTATATCTGAATCGTTATGAAGGAAGAAAGAACACATTTCTATTAATTCTTTTCAATCACTGATTTGGATATTGATATTATTTAAGTTATAATTAAATAAATATCAATTATATCCAAAATATCCATAAATAGGACAAAAAAAAAGAGTTGTAAATATTGAAAGCTTATTACTAAATAAAAATAAAACAGTTTTATATTTCAAATTTATTTATATTGTAAAATTTTGGCAGAAATTCATCGTTTAGTAATCCATTCTTCCTAAGGCCTAAGAACTAAACGTTTAGAACCTAGTTTACCTTGACACTTTAAAAAAGTTTTGCTTTTATAACCTTATCTTGAAGTGTTTGTTCTTATTTGATAAGAAATATTAATTTTATGTTCAAAGTTGTAACTTTTTATGAAAATTACTAATTAATGTTAAATAATTTTACGTTTAATTTGTTAATGGCTTTATTTGTTTTACATGGTAATTATTTCTATAGTTGTGATAATTTAGCCCTTTGCGCAGCACCAGGATATTATATTATATTTACACAGTTTTTAGATTAAATTTTTGATTTCGACAATTGGTTGATTGTCGTGTATTTATATATCGACTTCCATATAATATAACATAAGTTGTTTATATTAAAAAAAAAAAATATAACTAGTCTTATAAAAATGATTAGTTTGTGTTTTTTTGAACTATATAATGCTGTTATCATTTCATGTTAAGTATATAAACAATAACATAATTATTGGTTTTGATTGGTTTAAGCTTAAAGTTCTGTTTTATGTAAAAAAAAAATTTATTAAATATTAAAATTTCATATACAAAATAAAAGATATACGAAAATACAAAATTATTATGTTGTGTATTTATTTATAAATTTTTGTTTTTTTTGGTAATTATACTTGAAAACAAATTAGATATGAATTAGCATCAGTAGTATACTCTTATAAATGTAAAGAATATTTGTTTCTATTAAATTTATATTTTAAATAAAATTGGTTTATTAAATTGTTTATTTTGTAATCAAATGATAGAAAATGCAATAAGCATTGTCTCATATATTTATCAGGCTAGTATACACTGACTGGCCCTGTAAATATACAAGGCATTGAAGGATTGAGAAAGTATATAACATAGTTAATTTAGAAAAAAATTTCATTGATTTTCTTCTCATAACTCTTCTATATATTATTTTGGACCTTATATTCATTTGAATGCTGTTTAATGCTAATTCGTATCTCAATTAAATTTCAAGGGTTAACCTAAATATTAATTTTATTTTTTAAGATTTTTTTTTATTGTGATTTGTATTTGAAATATGCTTCGTTTATTTTTTATTTTTTGTTTTCACTACTTTTTAAAATATGATCCAGCTTAATATTATGTAGTAGATAAAAAATAATTTTTACTTTTAATTTTCATCGTTAATTTTTTTTAATTTTTGTATTTTTTTTTTTTTTTTAATTTCAAATTTATTACTTAAAATTATATTAAACATACATTTATGCTTTGTTTGTTAATTTTTTGTTTTTTTTTTTTACCATTTATTTGAAACAACTTTGATTAAATCTAAACATAACTTAATTAATTTTTTTTTTATTCATTACTATTATAATTTATTTTGTTAATCATTCTTTTATTTTGCTTCTTTTGTCTGTGTGTCTTTTATTTTTAATTTATTAATTTTATTTAATTGTATATAGCCAATAAATCAATTATTTTCTTGTAATTATTTTCACATAAAATAATTTTTCATTATCTTATTAAATGAAAAATAAGATAATGAAATAAAACAATTTATAATTTAACAAAATTTAACAGATAATATATATTAAAAAAAAAAAATTTAAATAATTTTAATATGAAATTTATTTTAAGATGATCGTTATTTTGGAATAAAAAATTTTTTATTCAAAGAGGGTAAAGAAGACTGTATCAACTCTAGGATATTCGCAGGCACGTAATATAAACACTATATCATCCGGTTACTATGACTCAGCTATGTATAAAAGAAAATATAAGTTGAAGCTATTCGAACCTCTTGCACTAGATCAACTATATATTGTGCAAATGTTGCCCATTAAACTTAATTACTTTTGACAAATTTTGAGATAATCTTCTTCATTATGCATTAAATAATACTCATATTAAAAAAAAAGTTAATAACTGAAACCCTGTGCTCTAGACTATCCAAATTTTTAGTAAACTTGGGTCATAAGATTTTACTTCTTTTGACAAAATCTGGGACACCCAGTTTTATTAAATATAGACTTATCATAGGCTCATATAAAAAGAGTTGTATGGCAGCTGCTTGAAACGTTGAGCCAACTAGCTAATCCACAATAGCAATCAAAAGCAAAGATGGCTCTTATATAAAAACGATTTTGTGAAAATTTCTGAATCCTAGATCCTTTTGTTTTTGAATTATTATGCGGACAGGAAGCCGGATGGACGTACACAAATAACTAAAACGATTTACTTCTTCATTCTGATCCGATTCATACACTATTCAGTTGAGTCTATATCTACCACCCCTTCATTACAGCGTCAGAAACGTTTTTAGGAAATTTAGTTAACCCTTTAGGGATATAAAAATTTTGTGAAATGATAAATAGTCACATAAAACAATTACCATAATAAGGGTTTTATTTTTATATTGAAGTCCATTTTCAAGGAAATTAAAATTATCTTTCATATTATCATTAAAACAAAAAAAAAAATAAATTTTTAAATTAATGTTGTTACTCTGGATTTAAAATATTTAAAATTTGCAGATTTTATACTTTTGTATTTAATTGAAAGTTTTGTATTCCTTTTTTAATTTTTATATATATTAAATATTATATATAATATGTATATGAATGTATATCTTTAATTGTTGGTATATACATACAAATATATATACAGGGTTTTTCACTAATTACCTGCCATAGAACTAGGAGAATTTTATAGCTCAAAATAAGCAAAAGTAATTTTTTTGGAGATGGAGCCGATTCTCATCCATTTGGGAGATAAGATCTTTCAAAATTTTTTTTTAGATTTATATTTATAATAACCAAGGATGATAAAACGAACTTATGAATAAAGATGAAGTTACAAAAAAGCTTAATAAAATTCTTTTTTAGACTTTGTCAACTTTTATTTCCTATGATTCCAAATTTATTGACATAAAACTACAAACAAACTGTTTTTGAAAGCTTCCAAACTCCTAAATGTGTAAGAATCGCCCCCTCTATCAAAAGAAATTTTTATCTGTTTTGAATCCCAAAAAATATAAACTCCTAGTTTTATGACAGATTATTGGTTTAACAATCTGTACATGCTTATATGTATTATATAAATAATAATTAAAATAATTTATAATTTTATGTACAATTATCATTGTTTCTCTTGTTTTTGTTTTTTATTTTTTTTGTATTTCTGCTGATATAAAGCTTTATTTTTTTTTTTTTTTTACAAATTAATAAACATTCTAAAATTTATTTTTTTTTTTTTATTTAATTTCTATTTACAGAATTTTAACCTTTTTAATTCATATTTTTTTTTTTTTTATATTATATTTTTTATTATTTATTTTTTAATTAATTTTTTTTTTTAAATATAATGTATAATTTTTCAGTCTCTATAAAAGTTTTTTTTCTTTTTGTTTTTGAAAAAATATTTTTCCGAAAGTTTAGAACAGAAAATTATAAAATTTAATTTGTTTTTTTTTTTATATTTTATTTTGTTGATTTTTGATAAAAAATATTTATTAATTTTTATTTTGTTTTAAATATTCTTTTTGTTTGTTTTGTGTTTTAAAATAATTTTTAAATATTTTTTTTGCTGAGAATTTTTTTTTTTATAAATTTTAATTTTTATTTTAATTTTCGTTATTTTGTTTTATTTTTTTTTTAATGATATGAAAACTTTATATTTTTTGTTTTTTGTTATTGAGTACAAAATAATAATTTTTTAAAAACAAAATAAGAAAAAAGTATTTAAAAAATAAAAAATAAAAGAAAAAATTATTAAAGTAATTAATTGGGCGTTATTTATTTTATTTAATATAATTAAAGTACAATAAAAAAAAATTGAATTAAATAATTTGTAAGCTATTAGTTAATAAGCTGTAATATATTATAAATTTTTTAAAAATGCAATAAAATAAAATCATAAGGTATTTAGCTAAATTAATAATATTCAATTAAACTGCTAAAGTTCTGGTTCTATATCGTGTAATAAATAAGGATATTCGGATTCGAAAGACTTGTGTAAAATAAAATTCATTGTTACCACGCGTATCAAATTCGAATATATAGTAATGTCAATTAAGTTGCTATCGAATTTTAAATTGTCATTTATCGTCTTTTTTTTTTAAAGAAAACGTTGAATGAATAAAATAGATATACAGGGTGGCGCAAAACGACCGATATGGTTTGAATGTTTAATAACTTTTTAAATTTATTTATATTTTTTATTTTTATTTTAGAATTTTGTGAAGAAAACTTGGGGAATTGGAAATGGAACAGTACACAACAGAACAGCGTTCAACAATTGTTGAATTTGATTTTGAAAATCTAATGTTGAATTTAATTTTTTTAATTTGATAATGAGCGATGAAGCCCATTTCCAATTGAATGGTTTTGTAAACAAGCAAAATTGCAGGATATGGGCTACTGAGAATCCAAGAACAGTTCATCAGCGACAATTACACCCACTTAAATGTACTGTTTGATGCGGTGTAGTGTCTGAAAGGATCATTGGTCCATATTTCTTTGAAAATGCAAATGGCGCCTTAGTTACGATTACTGGTGCTGAATATCGAACGATGCTGGACAATATTTTGAGGCCAGCTGTAGAAAACCATCCACAGTTGTGGTTCCAACAAGATGGAGCTACAGCCCATGCTGACCGAAACTATATCGGCGTTTTGGCCATCCTGTAATCCACTTTTTTATTCGAAATTTAAAAATTTAAGAATATTGAAAAATGGAAAGTAAAGAAAGTAAAATTAAAAATTGAAATCAATTGTCTATTTAAGGAGGAGTATATTATATAAGAAATAAGTCTAACATTTTTGGATATTCAACTAAACATTTATTTTAATCATGGCACGTAAATTCTCCACCATTATTTTAAATGATGATGGTGCTGTTGCTTTATATTATTAGTTTTTGTAATATTCAATATAAGTACTTTCATTTTTAAATAATTTACAATTAATTTTAAAACATCTAACAAAGTTTTATCTCCATTCAATAAAAGAAAACGATTTGAATAAAAAATATTAAAAAATATTCGAAAGTAGGATAGTATTGTATTATATAGTAGGAAAATTTAAATTCAAATTGACGAAATTTGTATACACGATTTTTGTGAATCAATCTTTCGAGTATATGAAGTACTCTTTAAGAAACTAAAAATTCTACGTGGTAGGCCACCTCGTCATTTGATATTTTTTTAGACTTAATTCCGACCTTTTGTTAGGCTAATAAATCCGGCTATACCATAGGTACATGTTCAAACAAAGCGGAAGGTACTGGATATAATTGTTCCATAAGATAACACTTTGGGCCTTATAACATGTAAAAACATCTTAAATTTTTTAATAGATTTACATATAGGGTATTTCTGAATCTAAGGGTTTAGTTGAATATTATTAAAATTATAATTATTATTATAAATTGCCTGTGATTTTATTTCATTACAGGTTTTTCCGTTTTAATTAAAATTTTTGCGTGAAATATAAAATTATTTAAATTTTTTATTCGTAGTAGGAAATTTTATGATTTTTCTTCTTGTTTTATAAGTTTTTTGAAATATGAAAAGTGCCTCATTTTTTTTTAAAAACTTAAATTTTTGTTTTGCAATATATTTATTTTGTAATTTGGACTTTTGTTTTTTGGTATTTTGTTTTATTTTAATTTTTTTATTGAAAGTGTTGTAATGGCAGCTTAAGTTTTTTTTTTTAATTTAAATATATTGTTTGTTATTTTGGTTTTTTTTTTTTTCATCTTGTTCTTTTTGTTTTATAAAATGTAATCAATATGTGATATTTATATTTCAAAATTTTAAAATTTGCCTATATATTTTTTTAATATAATATTTAATAGCAAATAGAGAAAGAGAGGCAATATTATATTTTAATTAATTTAAAATTAATTAAAAAAAAAAATTAAATAAATAAATTATTAGTTTATTTTCATTTGTTGTTTTTTGTATGGAACAAATAAAATTGCACTTTTAAAACTTTGAAATTTAAGTGCAAGGCAGTGCATATACATTTGTTAGATCTTTTCATTTATACATTTTTGATTTTGTTAGGTTGATTTTGTTATTAAATGCATAATAAAACTTTCAGTTTACAAATTTATTGTATTTTAAGTTTGATATTTTTTTAAATCGAAATTTTGAATTTTATACTATTACTTTTATTTGGTATTAAAATTTTTTTAAATAACTTATACTGCGCCAGTTTAATTAATTAAATAAATTTGCTATTAATTAAATTTAAATAGGTATCTAAGCTGGCGCAGATCTTTTAATATTAGAGTTATTTTGGAAAATATAAATAAAGTACTATATTGATCCGTCTAAATAAAGTATGAGTGAATACTAGATATTGCTAATACTTGAACTTTACTTTAAGCAATACCTCTATATACTAAAGGCCTCAGTGCTCACAGAGCAACATTAAAATTAGTTCTTATTTATGCACAAGGCTTATGAGAATTTTTTTTAAATCGTCGGTTCTTAGGCATTACTATAAGTATATGCTCAATAATACTTAACTTTAATATACTCAATACTCGATTTTTAAATAGTTAAAAGTATGCAATAAAGCTAGTAAACAAATAAGTAAATAATTATCTAGTAATACATTACTTTATAGCTTAATAATAAAATATATTATATATTAATCGATATAATAGCATTCAGTAGTTACTAGACTGAATATTGAAAATATTTTGAAGAAAATATAGCTTTTAAGATTATAATTTTAACTTCCAAATAATAATATAAGAATATAAAATATAAATATAAAATTCAAAATTTCGTATTTAATTTTTTTTTATTTTTGAAAAAACCTCATTTTTCATACGCTTTAAGATCATCAAATTCGGCACTAGCTTTTGTTTTATACTTTTATTTAAATATTGCATAATATATGGCTGTGATTTATATTTTTTTTTTATAATATTTTAAAAATTAAAAGGTATTCACGCATAGATATTGTAGTTGTTTGTTTTGTAATAATGTTTTTAATAACTTCAGCAAAATGTTTTCCATATTATTATGAATAATAAAAAAAATATTTAATGATATTTTTTCAACTGTATAATTATAATTTAAAAATTTTAAAAAAAGAGTAAAATTTTAAAAATTTTTATAAAAATAAAATAAATTTAAATTGAAAATTTTTTTTAAACAGTAAATTAAAGTTGCTTTAATTGGGACATTATAAACTTTTCAAAATTTTAAGCCACACAAACTTTTAGATTCTACTTTACAATCTATTTTAAAAAATTATCATATTTTTCCATTAATTTTAAAATTCAAATTGAAAAAAATCTTTTTCTATATTTTTAAAATTATACAAGTGCCAAAAATATATTAAATATATATATTATTTAAAATATATAAATATTTAAAAAAAAAATATATATACTATATATAATTTTTTATGGAATAAATTTACTGAGTTTTATAACAATTTTATATTAAAAATTTTAATGTCTTACACATCAAACAAAATAAATTTTTTAAAAATTAAAAAAAAACAACTTTTATTAATTTTTTTTTTTAAATTTCTGTAAAAGAAGAAAACTTAAACATTTTTTATTTTTAAAGATAAATTCGATTTAAATGGAAGAGAAAGTATATATATAAATATATATTAAAAAATATTTTGGTGTTTAACAAACTAATTATTGCAAGAAAAAAATTAAATTAAAAAAATGAACTAAAATTGTTTAAAACAATTGATTAACACAAATTGATTTTAGAGAGAGAAAACTTAATAAAAAATTTATATTTAATTGAAAATATTTTCAAATAGAAAATTATTACAAATCAAAAAAAAAATTTAACATCACAGTGATATTTTTTTTTTTCTTTAATAACTTGTTTTCTACAAAATTTTAATTTTTAACTTGAGTAAAAACATGAGCATTCCAAAGAATTTAATTTGACAAAGATAAAATAAATTTTAATTTCAATTTTCTTGGGCTCTATTGAACTTTTCATAAATTAATTAATCAGAAAATTATTTTTTATAAGTAATCATTTTAATTGATAAGTATAAAGATTAATAAAACTATATCAAATTTAATTATGATGTGCAATTAAAATAATTATGAAACTTACAAAAAAATAAATAATTATTTAATTACATTTGATTGCGTGATAAGTGGGTCGGTACAATAGGACCCAATGAAATTTTTCACTCAAATTTCAATCAAATATTCATATTTTTTGATAAATTTTTTTTAAATCAAAACTAATTTTTAAAGAGCACTCATTTATCAAAATATGATTATTTGATAAGTGATAAGGGGGTTGGTACAATAGAACCCTGTTCCGATTAAATTTAAAAAAAGTATAAATCTCAATTATTTTCACTTAAGTAAAAAATTACAAAATTGTAAACAAGTTTTAATAGATATTTTTTTTTTGCTTCCTTTTCTTTTTGTAATTTAACACAAATTTGTTTATTATTTTAAATTTTTTTTTAAATCTTTTTCAAAGATTATTTTGTTACTTAATATTATTAATAATAATCCACTTATTTCATTTATTTTTTCAAATATGCAAATTTCTTCTCAAATATTTTTTACTTTTCTATAATTTTTATTTTTTACAATAATTTTTATTTTATTTTAATAATTTTTTGTTAATTAATTAATTAATTTTTTTTTAAATTAAAATTATACATTAAATGACTTTTTATTTCGTGTTTATTGGATAAGTTTTATTATTTTTTTTAATTTCATTCCAGATGTAATTAAAAGTTTTTTCATATCCAATGAAATATATGTTTTGTTTTTTGTTAGAATAATAATTTTAATAATAATAATTATAATAATAATATAATTAAGAAGAAGAATATCCTGCCCAATTTGATTTGGGCAAAATATTCATCACCAACAAAATACTGAAAGCTCACCAGAGTGTTCATTTTGTCGCCATGAGCTAACACTACGAGCTTTAAGCTAAAAATACAAAAATTAACAAAAAATATTAAATTATATATTTTTATTTTGATAAATATATATATTCAAAATTTTCGCTTTTATTTTATTACCTGTTGCATTTTATCAAAATCCAAACAGGGTCGATGTGGTCTTTGTAATCTTTGTGGTGCATGATGTGTTCTAGATGGTCTTCTTCTTGGTGAAATTGCACAATGAAATAATTTCGCCGGTGGACTAATTGAACGAACATCAGATGATGATGCACTTATAGAAACCATTGTTGCTGTTTTACCAACAGCATTTGATGGTATCAATTGGGTTATTGAAGTCGATGTATTACTATTAGTACCATAAAATTGATGATGATTATGATGATAAGGAATAAAATTATTAAAATGCCTTATACCACCAATTCTATCACTTATATTAAAATTTTTCTCCTCTAATAATCTAAATGGTGGTGGTTTATCTATATATTTACCATTTGAATTTAAAAAATTATTAGTTGTACCAACAATTGATGTTGTTGGTGATTCTATTGTTATTCCTGTTTCTATTGATGTTATTGTATTATTAGGATTTGTTATTGTTGTATCTATATTTTGTGTAGTTAATGATAAATTTGTAGTTGTAATATTATTCATATTAATATTATTAATTAGATTCGTACTATTATTTAAATTTTGATGATGATGATGTTGATGTTGATGATGATGTTGTTGTTGTAGCTGTTGCTGTTGTTGTTGTTGTTGTTGCTGATGATGATGATGATGATTACGATGTTGATTGTGTAAATGATGAGGATGCGATTGTATTATAATATTATCATTATCATTGGTGCTACCACCACATGCACCAAAATCAAAATTTTGATCACATAAAAAATCTTGCGTACTGCTATTATGGCTATCCTTGGTTGAATTGCTATCACATGAAATTTTAATATTTTCAATGCCTCGGCTAGTTTCAGTCAATATTAATGGAGTTGTAGCACGAAACATTAAATTTAAATTACGATTTGGCTTTAATGCCTCAAGAGGTGGTGATGTGCGAAAATTTACTGGTGTGGGAACTGATTCCAACAGATTTCTGACCTAAAATTATTCACAAAAAAAAACAAAATCAATTGTATACTTCTATTTTTACTTAAAAGTATAAAAAAAAAATTAAAAATATTTTTAATACTTCATCATCAGAACTGTGAGGTAATGAACGTTTTCTAGTTTCTGATATAGTAGTTGAGCTAGCTCGTGTCGGCGATGATTCAGTTTCAAAAACTTCTGGTTCAATTGATGATGTCTCTGAGGCAACAGATTCAGCGGTACCTCGTCCTTCTATAACTTTATTAACATCTTGTGATGATAAAGATAATGCAGCTGCAGCAGCGGCAGCAATTGATGATGGCCCATTTATTACTTCAAGTTCTTCTTCAGAACTATGTTGATCATATAAAAGGTGGGCTGTTTGTGTCATTATTGATGTTGCTGGAGATTCAATTGAACAGTCCGTAGGTGATAGTGTATCTAATCGAGAACTCATACCTTAAAATTAAATTAATATTTATTATTGCTTTATTTATATATTAAATTTTTTTAATACATACTTAAATCTATATCAAGTTCTAATTTAAAGCTGTTTTCTTCGTTTTCCAATTCACCATCAGATTCCGTACCAGAATCGTGTTCATCAACCTGAAATTAATAAAAATCTTTTATTAGTATGTTAATTTAAACATTTTAATATATGTATATATAAATGTTTTAAAATTTGTTTAATTTAAATTTAGTAAGTACAATTTTGGACATGATTTTGGTGCTTAGACCATAGTTTCAGTTTATTTTCATTTTTCTTTAACTTGTCTTTAAGAGACAGTGGAAGGATTATGTATAGTGTCTGACTTTAAAACACCAAAACCACAACCGTTTTTGAATCAAACAAAAGCATGGGATTTACGATACAAATGTACACTTTGGTTTCGAGGATGAAGATGTGGAAGGATTTGAGTATTTAAATTTAGGATATTTAGGAATGTTGGACTATGGGGAACGTGAAACGGAACGGAATATTTAGAAGAAAGATGTTGAAGTTGTTGTTTAATTTAACTAAATCATACACATATACATTATCAGTTTTGGGAAACACATTTAATAAAATATAATTTGCAATATTACTAACACAATCGGCTATTGTAATTCATTTTGTTGTAACTTAATAGATATTAATTTATAAGTTATATATTATTAATTTTGTTTATATTTAATATTTAAATTATATATGGTCGCAGGTTTTGTTATGTTAAGAAAACAGTCAAACGATCTAGCCAAATTTTAAATCCACAGTTATCAATTAATAATTGTTAGCATACTTTTAGGCGCGTTAGGTTAAAAAAAAATTGTTTATTGAAAAACGAGAATTTTTTTCTCAATCAGAGGAGTTCATATGACATTTTCTTTTTCTATACTAAATTAAATTTTTATACTTTTACTAAATTTAAAATAATAACTAATTAGCTAGATGTTATTTAACAAAATTAAGGATATTTAGACACTCTAGACATATATTAGAATCTAATTTAAAAGATTTTTCATATAACAAATACAAATACAGGTAGATTAGCAATTAAATATAACAGATGATTCTAAATTGATATTAAAACACACTCAATTTATTTTAAACAAAATAAATTTAATTCTTTAAATATATAAGTCAATTAACACGATCAGCATGAACTGACATTCGATCTCTAATTAATTGTAATTCAAATTAAAATGCAATTTTAATTATTTTTAATTTCAAAAATATAATACACTTTTATTACAATCTATTAAATATTTAAATCAATCAAAAATATATCATAATATATAATATATATTATAATATATATATTTTTTTTTAATCTTATTTATCTCTTAAAGGGTTAACTTTTATACTTTAATGCGCCAGTCATTCGTTCGTTTTTTTTCCTATTTTTATTTTTTATTTTTAATATTCCTTAAAACGAATTTTCAAATGCACAAAGGTATAAACTGTGATGTACAAAAATAAAAAAAAAAAAAAATAAAAAACACAAAAAACACAGAAAAATAAACAAAAGTAAAAAAAAAAAAAGTACTATAAAAAAATCATCATCAACACCAACAATGTCAACAAGAAAAGCAGAGTAGGAAATAGTAGCAATATTATAGGAACAGAAATATAGCAGTAGCAGTAGAAATAAAAAATAAAAAATAATAATAATAATAAAAAAAAAAAATATCCTAGCTGCACCCAAAATGTATCTATAATTAAAAGGACGAAAAAATGATAACGAAAATGATGTTGATTGACAAATTCATTTTTTTTTTTATTTGTATATTATTGATAATAATCATTTAATACGATGATTATTTATAGTTAACTACATATATATATATCTATATACGAATTTAAAAATATTGCAATGATAATAATATGAAAAAACAAAATTACAAAATTATAGACAATATCAATTTATAAAGGACCCCAAAGAGTTTTAAGAACCCCATAAGAGTTTTAAATACCCCAAAAGAGTTTCAAGAACCCCAAAGAATTTGAAATGCCCCATAAGAGTTTTAAATACCCTTAAAATTAAATGCCCCATAAGAGTTTTAAATACCCCAAAATTAAAATCACTTCCCCCAAATACAATTAACTTTAACTTTCAAAAAAAAAACTTACTTTTTCCTGTATGATTTCATTATTATCACTAATGGATTGCGAGCGTAATTTGTGCGTTAAATATTTAAGCATATTTATGCTTTTTGTTTTTTTTTTTTTGTATTAATTTTTAATTTAATATTTTTTTTTAAATTAATTTTTTTTTATATTTTTCTTATTTTCTAAAATAAAGATTTTTACACCACAAAAAATTAAAAAGATTGAAATAAAATTATAGAGAAAAAAATTTTATATATATATATATACATATATAGTTTTATTTCTATATTTTATTTTATAGAATATATATATATATATATATATATTTATAATTTATTGACAGTAACTAGTTTTTTCTAAACAAATTTCTTTTCGCAATTTTTTAAAAAAAATTATATTTTTTAATATATTTTTGCTTTTTTAATTTTATATTACATACAAGCATATATAGCTATGTATATATACATGCATAATCAAGGATATTCATATTTCTATAATAATGAAGAAAAAACATAAGTATATGTAGGTATTAAAAAAAAAAAAAAGGCATCCCACAATAAGAACAACAACAACAATTTAATTTATTTTTTAATTTAAAAAATTTAATTTGTTTTTTTTTTTTTCATAATTTTATTTATTTTAAAAATAATTTTAAATTCACCACATTTTTTAAATATATATATATATAGTTAAGACAAATACCAAAATAAATTAATATGGATATTCAACACACTAATAAAAAAATTGCACTGCAAAATTTTTATATTTAGTTTGTTTGTTTGTTTGTTTGTTTGTAAATTTTTTTTTTTTTTATTATAATCCCGGTAGAAAAATTATATATATATGAATTTTTTTAAATCTGATTTATATATTTTATATATATATATTTATATATCTTGTGTATATCTTGTTAATCTTTAAATTAATTTTTTTTTGTTTTATTTATTTAAATATATTTAAGGACGAAATTTTTTTAAAAGAATTTTCTTTAAAATTCTGGAAAAACAATTATTTAAAAAAAAAAAAACTGAATGCATATTTAATGCAATTTAAGATGATGAAATTTTTTCATATAAATATATATAGATATATATACTTATACAAAAAAAAAATAAAAATATAAAACACACAATTTTTTTCACCCGAATACTATGCAATATATTTATAGTATCCTTGATTGCAAAAGAGGCTAATGTCCTTTTCTTTTTTTATGCATTTTTTCATATTTTGCTTTTTTTTTTTATTTCTTAATATTTTATAAAAAATTTGTGTTTTTTTTTTCAGATGAAAATATATGTATGAATTATTTTTAAAATATATATATATATATATTTTTTAAATTGTTGTTGTTATTATTATTTTATATATAAATATAAATTCTCAAAATAATCCTTTTTTATTTCTATTTATAAATTTTAATCACACTTTGGGTAGAAAAGTTTTTAAATATGTAAAAAATTTCAACTTTTAATGAAATTTAAATTGAAAAAAAATTTTTAAAACATTTTTTTTTTTATCAAATATATATATATATATATATATATTTTTTTTTTCTACCATAACCTTTCTGAGAATTTACTCGAATTTATTAAAATCACACACCACTTATATCGTAAAAAAAAAAAATTCCAAAAAAAAATTTGTAAATGCAAGGACTAAAAAAAAAAAAAAATAAAATAAATTTTACTTGAATTTCCGTGATATTATATTTTCTCTTGAATTTAATAAAAAAAATAAAAAAAACAACAATTAAAAAAGAAAAACTTAATATATATTCACTTCTGTAGGAAAATTTGGCGAAATGAAAAAAACTTTTTCATTTTATTTTTTTTTTTTTTTCTTATTAGAAAAAAAAACTTTTTTTTTTTTCACTTTATTCCTTATTTTTTTTTTTAGTTTATTTTTAATCCTTCCTTTTCCTTCTAATTTTTAATTAATTTAATTTCATTTCCTCCTTTTTATTTATTTAATATATTTATATTTTTAAATTATTTAATTTTATTTAAAAAAATAAAAATTTTTATATATATATATATATATTTTATTTTAGAATAAAATTTTTACAAAAAAAAATAATAAACATAAGAATTCCGTTCTAAATCCGAATTTACAGTACTTTGGAATTTAAATGATGATGATGATTAAAAATCAAAAATAAAATTTTTAATATTTCGTTGAAAGAGAGAGTAGAAAAAGTCAAAAAAATATATGTATATGTTATATACAATTTACGTCAAATAAAAAAAAAAAGGATATTTTATTCCAAGGATATTTTTATATCCCTTCGATATTTTTAAAAATTTTTGACTTTGTCTCAGTTTTTTCTTATTCCTTATTAAGAAAAGTTTCCATACAAAATATTTTCAAAAATTGAGAATTAATAATGAAAAGAGAGAATGGAATAGTTGCAATTTCTCTCTCAGAGTAATTCCATATTCCAATCATACAACTGGAATGGAAAAATGGGAAATTTTTTTCATTTTTAAACTCACCAATACATTTGCAAAGAAAGTAGTAATAATTTGTGACTCAATAATAGAATTAATAATTTATTTTGTATTTTGTATTGGTGGAGGGGGGTGATAAAATTTTTGCGTATAACGTTGTACATGCATTAACATGTTCAATAAAATGGAATATATATACTTTAATCTATATATGTATACATTTTATATTTAATTTCGAAATTTAAATTTTCGAAAAACGGAAAATTTGTTTTGATTTCTTATTTAAAAATACAAAAAAAAAGCATTTTAAATGATTTTGTGATATACGAGTATAACATTAGTTAGTGTATCCTTTTTTTTTTGTATTTCTTGTATTTTGTTGTTGTTTTTTTTATTTTGTTGTTGTTTTTTTTTTTGTCTGTTGCCGCCGCTAAGCACGAGGATAACATAAATTTAGTTGAAAAATCGGTGTTGTTGTTGTTTTTATTTTTCTTTCCTGATTTTTTGTGTTCCTTATGAAAAAAAAGAAGAAAATTTTGCTTTTATTTGTTGTTGTTGTTGTGTAGTTGGTTGTTGTTGTTGGTTGTTGTTGTTGGTTGTTGAGGTATATTTAAAGAACACCTTCATGTAAAATAATATTATATCGTATAAAATAGTAGAAGTTATAAAAATAGATGTTTTAATATATTTGTATATATATATATATATATATGTTTTCATATTTTTAATATATATATATATATATTTGTATATATACAATTAAATGTGTATAATAGTATTTGTGTGTACATTCTTACTCACTCAATTTTATATTTAGTAATAATAATAATAAAAAAGAAACATATATATTTTTGTATATACATATATATGTTGTATTTATATATATATATATTGTATTTTTTACTGTTGCTTTTGTTGTTATTTCAATTTTTCTTTTATAATTTTGTTTTTTATTTTACAATTTTCAGGATATAAAAATTTTATCATTTCCTATTTTTCCGCTATTCAGAAATATATTTGTTTGTTTGTCTGTGCATTCATATAAGTATATATATATTATATTATATATACAAATATATATTTCGGTTAGAAATTATCATTCATAAAGAAAGTATATAATCACCAGGTGCGTATTTTTTAAAGAAGGATATTTAATTGAAAATTTGACTAATAGTGGAACTGGAAAGCTATACGTCGATTTTTTAATATAAACAGCATAGGATGTCGGTAGCAAGATTATATATAACAATTTTTGAATACACAAGTGTCAGAGGAAGAGAATTTTCATGGAGCTAGGAAGAGTAGGAAGTCGGCAGAAAATTCGTATTTAACAATTCTTGAATACCCGAAGTATATAAAGAAGCAACTTTCCTATAGGATTTAGGATCAGTAGGAAGTCGATAGAAAATTTATACATAAAACTTATTGAATATAGTAGGGAATGGAAGGAAATTTTCTAGAATCTATAGAAACAGTCGGTATAGGCGGTTTTTAGTTCGATTTGAAACTTGGTTCAGATAATATTTATTTAGTATTATTTTATATCGTATAATATATACATATAAACAGTTATATAGAATTTTTACTTTGACAAATAAAGAATCTTCATTTAAAAAAAAAAAGTCTTCACTTAAAGTAAAAAAAATCTTCAGTGAAATAAATATGTCTTCGATTAAAATACAAAGGTAATCGAAAATATTTTCAGTTAAAATTGTTTCAATTGAATAAAAGATGTCCACTTAAAATACAAAGTCGTCTTACGAAATAATAAATTCTTCAATATAAGTAAAAAAGTCTTCAAGTTAAAGTAAAAATGGTCTATAAAATAAATATTTAATAATTTTTGTATAAGGTAAGTAGGTGCCAAAGAACCATTGTGTAAAACATGTCAGCTATGAATAGTTTCAGTCGGTTTAAACTAACAGTTAAGTAAAAATAGCTGAATAACGCAAATAAAACTGAAATAATGTTTAATGTGACTATGTGATAAAACCTTTAATTCTTACAGGAATAAAGAAGAAATATAAAAATTACGTAAAGGTAAGCTTTAAGTAAGTATATGAGATGCTTTCTGAAATAAAATTAGATAGCGAAGCGTTCAAAATTTGACCGATTTTTGTATTCAAATTACTATTGATATTTATAAATAAATAAATGAGCCACGACCGGCAAATTTGTGACTGAATAAGCCGATTAATATGATAATATGTTTGCAATACCGCGAATTTGAAAGACACTTTACTCTGACAGCTGACAACTATAACTCATCTAAAGTAAAAAAAAATTGAAAGCTGTCATAGAGATATTTTTATCGCATGCATTTTAAAATGACAGCTTGTTCGTATTTTGCCCTCCCCCCCCCAAATAGTTGATAATAATTATAGACGCTCTTCATTCATTAAATTTGTTTCTTTTATACAGTATATTAAATTATCATAAATGTCTATATTAATATTTTTAACATACATATATTTAATATATACATAATTTGCATTTGTATTTCGCGTGTAATTGTTAAATTGTCTTTGACAAGGATCTGAATGATTTAATCATAAAAATAGAATTTATAAAATATTGTATACATTTATATATACTTAATATATATATTAATATTAAAACCCTGTGTTTATATACAATATACATATATATATAAAATAAAATTTACAAGTTAAAATGAATTTAAAATATTTACAAAAATAAAAAAAAAAAACAAAAATAATAACTATAAGGTACTCATGTATTATTTTACACGCGATTTAAAGCTTGTAAATTAACTTTTGAATATTTAATACCAAAAAAAAAAAAAAATTAAATAAAATAGTAATAAAAAGAAGACAAATTATTTATAAAATATTAAAAGTTGTTGAATTAAAAAAAAAAAAAACACAACAACAACAAAAAATAATAAAAATGATAATAATAGGCAAAAAGTAAATTACTATTTAAAAATCCTTTGCATGTTATTTTAAAATTAGATTTAATAATTTTTATAAAATTATTCAATGTGCGCGTGTTTATGAATGTGTGTGTATTGTAAATTATTTTTTTTTTTAAACTTTATATAGTCTAGGACTATTAATTTTTTTTTTGTATTGGTTTTTTTTTTTTTTCTAAAGATGGTGTTTTTAAAAACAGTTATTTTTTGTTGTTGTTTTATTGTTAACTTTGTATAATATGATTGCATAAATTTAGGAGTTTTTTTTTTTTTTTTTTTTAATATAGTAACTAAGAGTGTTAAATATATTATTATTAAAAGATTATCTATATAATAATTAATATAGATGTGGATGTATTTAAATATGTTTATATATATTTATATACAAAATATGTATATTGTATATATATATTTAAAACCCATGGTTACATATGTAAATAGATATTTATTAACTTTTTGTATATTGTAAGGATATTTTTAGAAAAATATCCGGGGTATATGTTAAGTACACGTGTATTTAAAATACATGCATTATTACAACAATGATATTGGAATTTAAAGAATATACTTTTGTTTTTCGGATTTTCCTTAATTTTTTGTTTTTTAAACATTATATAATGTATTGTGTTTTTTTTTAGTAACTACTTTGTATTCGTATATATAAAGTCTTATTTTAGTTTTTTATATAAATATCTGTATATATATTAAGTATATATATATAATATATCATTGTACATAAGTAATGACAACTAAATACCTTAGGGACCTAAAGAATCTATATAAAATAACTATGAATGCATAAAATGAAAATGAAAAACTAAAAAACAAAAAAAACACAATTTATAAATTAAGATCAAAGTAAAAATATACTATACTACATATATATTAAATCACTTTATAGCAGTATGTATGTATGGCACACTATATTATTATAGTAAGCTTTATAGAAAATTTTATATTTTCTTTTTCTTATATATTCTGCTTGTTTGTATACTGTGAAACGTGGGTGTAATATAAATAAGTTAGTAAAGTATTTAAGTTTTTATTGAGTTCAGCTAAAAAAAAAAAAAAAAAAAAAAGAAAAATAAAAAAAGCTTTAAAGGGCTGCAGATTTAAACATAATGATAGGTTTATTAATAATATTAGTTATTTATAATATTAGAAAGTAATATACTTATATTGAATATTATTTATATATATATATATTGCATGAGTATATATATATATATAACAGTGTTATAAGAGTGCACATTTTAAATTTAACTTAACTTTGGTTGTAAAAATAACTTAAATCAGTACAGAATTATACAGAAAGGATATTTTCAATTATACTATGAAGCTTTTAACTTAAATTTTATATAAATAAATAAAAATTTTTCAGTATATATATATAAAGTATATATATATAATATATATATATATATATATACTTAAAAAAATATTTATAGAAAGAGTTCACATGAACTTGGTCCTTTTTCAAATGAAATTTGTCTTGTAAATTAAATTGGGCTTTGAAAAAGGACCAAATTCATGTTAAATGATTATATATATATATTTTTTTAATATTCTGGAATTTAAGAATTTTATATCCTAAATTATATAATCCTAAAATGTATTGAATGAGAAAATCTTATACAACTTAAAACTAATTTTTCAAAATCTAATTTATTAAATTCATGTTTTTAAAAGCCCTATTGGTTTTTAAAATACATTTGGATCAAATTCTTAATTTTTATTTTTTAAACCTTAAACTTTCCACAAATTTATATACTAAAACTTAATAAAAATTAAAACTTTTTTTTTGGGTTTCAATACCAATCTATATTATAATTAATTATAATAAAAAAAAAATTCAGACTTTTAAAATCCCACCAGTTTAGAATTCTAACATTTCTTAAATTAGGATTTTCAGGATTTCTTAATAAAAACAAGATTTTAAAGTGTCGAAATATTGAATAACAGAATTTTTAATTAATCTTGTAAATCAAAATCTGTGTTTTTTAAAAATCGAAAATCAAAATCTCGTTTTTGTAAATCTCGAAATTCAAAATCTATAGTTTTTTTTAAATCAAAATCTCGTTTTTAGCTGCAAGATTTACAAGATTTTAAGAACCGAGATATCGTTTCGTTCCGAATTTTGCATATTCGAATTAATACCCAGTGTTTTTGGAAAAATATATATTTTTTTTGAAAAATAATATGCTTTTTAATATAAAGATTTTTACGACTGAGCTTCATTTTTTTTAATCATTATATTCAGGAAGCTGTTGATTACTCGGCTGTAGGCTATTGTATAAGATTATGAATACACAAATGTTTGTACACCAACTTTTAAATTAAATTTAAAATTACTATTGTCAATTCTATGTATTTTAAACTTAAAAATTTTCAAGATATTTAGTTTTGAAGAAGATTGAGATCAAATTATCAAAAATATAATGTTTTTTAGAATGACGATTTTTTTTTAAATATTCAAAAAAAAAAAACGGGGTTAGTTGGTAAGCATTTGGTTGACTAATCGAAGCGGTGCGGGTTAAATTCACGTACGGGTCATGAATTTTTAATTTTAAAAAAATTTATTGATAAATAATTTTTTTTTACAAATCTCCATGGTGATAATCAAATATAAAATATATGATATTACTTATAAAATTAATAATTAGTAGAATCTGCCACGCCTAAAAAAAAAGCATACTTCACTCTCTTTCACATTGTAGGAGGAATACATAAATAAATAAAAAAAAAACGTTTTTATTAATAAATAATAACTTATTAAAATTTGTTTTTAATAAATATGTATATGATTTTCAAAATATCATTTTCGAAATTATTAAATTGAAAATTTAATAAAATATTACGTTCTTATCCATATTAGAATGCGTTCTGACGTACGTCTAGCGTTAAAGAAAAATATAAAATTTTTTTTGTGTTACACAAAAATTTTTATTTTTTTTGATAACCTTGAAAAAAGTATTAAATTCCTCTTCCTTACATATAAATGTACATCTATTTACTTAGCTCTTATGTTCAATAATTTTTTTTTTTTATATTTCTTCTACATATTAATTTCTTTGACTTTATATACGAGTATAAAAAATTTTCAATATTTTCAATATTTTTATTTTTTTGAAATTTATTTTGGATGTAATCCGTGACATTGAAAAAGAGCTTCCAGATACAAATAGTACTAATTTCAAAATATATGTATCTTATTTTCAAAGTAGTTAAGGAAATACATAATAAGTGTATATATAAGTTTGAGTATATACATTCAATCAAAAATGAAGATGGTCTTAGATCTTCTTCATTCTATGTAATTGTCTTATTAAATAGATTTTCAATGAAATACAAATGGATTTCTTTAAAGAAAATTATTATTATAAATAAATATTAAAAATTTAACAAATTTAAAAAATTTAAAATTTTAATTTAAAAATACAAATTAAGTTCTAAACATATAAGTTCTATATTATTAAGTTCCAAATTAAGTTCTAAACACATAAGTAGTTAGATTAGAAAATCGATCTCAATAGATAGTTTGTCCATATATATATATAGGTTAGTTAATTCAATAAAAGTTATTAACTAACTATAGTTAGTTATATCCGGCTTCTATCCAATAAATTTTTAAAATTCAAAATCTTTAAAACTTATCAAACTTATTTTTAAAATCAAAATAAATACAAAAATTAATGAAACATTTTCTACTTTTAATCATCAAATGATGATTAACTAATGAAATAACAGTTTATAGTTGAAAGTAAAATACTTTAAAAGATATGTTTATTATTTATTCGGGAGCTTTCCATAATCTCGTTTTAGTAAATCTTTATTTTTGAAATTTCGTTTTAAGAAATCGTGATTTTTATTAAAAAATCTAGTTTTTAAGAATTATCAGCATATATTCTGGAATATAAAATAAAACCAAATTTTTTAAAAACGAGATTTTCTAAAAACACGCGATTTCCAAATATTCAAAAAACGAAATTTTCTAAGACATTCTCTATGATTCCCCATGATATTCAAAAAACTAGATTTTCTAAAAACAAGATTTTCTAACATATTCTCTAAAAACGAGATATTCTAAAAAAAAGATTTTCTAAGATATTCCGTATGATTCCCCATGATATTCAAAAAACTTGATTTTCTAAAAACAAGATTTTCTAAGACATTCTCTAAAAACGAGATTTCCTGAAAATGAGATTTCTAAAAACGCGATTTTTTAAAAATGATATGCAATTAATTTGTAAAATTATTTAAAACACTTGTAAATGAATAAAAACACAAAAATTTATAATTCTTAATATTATTTTAATAAATTATTTAAAAAAAAATTATTAATATTAATTTATGTGTTTATAATTAATTTCCACCAGTTTTAACTTTTAACCACTTAATTAATTCAAAAATATAATTAAATTTATTAAATATCAAAAACATATAACGAACCAATTTTTTTTTTTAAATAAATAATTTCAATTAATTTAATTTTACCTTTTTATTAAATTTAAAATTTTTTGAAATCATCTAAATCACGTTTTTTTTTTTTGAATAAACTTCCGATTATTTTTTTGAACTTATAACAAATATAACAAATTGAACTTATTATTTTATTATTCTTGTATTTAAGCTTATAAATTATTATTGAATTAATTATTATTTATTTAATTTTTATTTTTTTTTTTTAAATATTTTAAATATAGAATGCAATTAAAAGAATATAATTACATAATATTTTTTTAAATATAATATGCACATGTTAAAACTCGCGTACTTACTTTTTTTTTAGTATAACAAAACATACCCACTAAAATATTCAAAATGTTAAATTAAAATTTTTTTTCTATTTTTTATTTATTCATATTTTTTTAATTCTAGAAAAAAAAAAAAATATACAAAAACTAAAATAAAATTTTTCCATCAGAATTTCTTATCAATGACTTTCTTTGATAACAGCTCTCAGTGACCAATAAAACAAACAAAATATATATGTATGTACTATGTAGGTATATTTGTTCTAAAGAAAAACACTTTTTTTTTTTGTTTTGTTTTAATTTCAAGCATATTTCAAGTCAGTTAATAACCTACAATATTATATTTGTTCGAATAATTGATTTTACTATTTAGTATATATACTATGTATATATAATAATATCAGAGTATAAAAATTGTTATCAGTTAAGCTATATAATAAACTGATAAAAACAAAAAAAAAAATAAACTCAATACTATCACTAGTTTTTTTTATTTTTAATGTACTATATAAAATATTTAACAAAAATTAAATAATAGAATAATAATTAATAAGTGTAATTATTGTATCGTTATAGTAATAACAGTGGTCGACATATTATAATTACGGGATTAGTAGGTAGTTTCATTATAGAATTTAAAATTTTTTAATTGTATTAGAATTAGGTAAATATTGAATTAAATCAAAAATATTTTGACTATTTTTGAGTTTGAAATTGAAGAACTACTTTAAATTTAAAAAAAAACAAAAAACTGGGGTTTATTTGAAAAAAAATTGCTATTAATAATATATTCTATAGGATTGCATTGATTTTTATAGGAACTTTCAGAAATGTATATTTTATAATTTTAAGACTTTAAATTTTTTATTTAAAAACTACTTTTAAAGAAACGTACTTGATATTTTTAGTTATTTTACAATAATACTTATTTGTCTCCTGAAAGTATGCAATATGTGATGAAATGTTTATTTAAGACTACTTTTGTACTTAACTTTAAATAAGGTTACTTTTTTTTAGGATAATAAGCTAAAAAGGTAATTTTTGTAGTTAACTGTAATGCTATATGCCTAATGGGTCTAATGAATAAAACTCACAAATCGCCTTTTAGAACATAAATTAGAATTACACTCGTAATTTTGTTTGAAAAAATTAAATTTGAGTTCAAGCTCAGTTTTATGCATTCATTCGACCAATTGACTGAGGTAGTAAGAGTTTGTTTTTCGAAGAGATAGTAAGTGCTTTTGTCCCCCTGAAAGTATGCAAAATTGTCCCAAATGCTTATTTAAAATTACTTTTGTAGTTACTTTTATTGGATAATAAGGTTACTTTTCTAGTTAACTATAGTTACACATGTCATATTGTCAGAGGTAGTAAGAGTTTGTATCTCATAGAGGTAACAAGGGTTTTTAACATTTGTTTGTCCCCTAAAAGTATGCAAAATTAGGCCAAATATTAATTTACGATTTCTTTTGTAGTATAATAAGGTTAATATTGTATTTAACTGCAGTGGCACATGCTTTATTGTCCGATCCGAGGTAGTAAAAGAAATCAAGCTTTCAACGAGTTATATGGTACTTAATTATAAAAATTTATAATATAAACACAAAAAAAAATATTACTTTTAAATTAATAATAGATAAGGTTACAATGGCCATAAAAGCCGGGTATTTAAAAATAAAACAAACGTTTAATTTAAAAAAAAATTGGCGATAAAATATTTAAAACAAACAGACGAAATTAATAGCAAAAGTTTTATTATACTATAATAAATTAAAAACTATTTTTTAGTTATTTAAGCTAAAAATTAATTAAATAATACATATATTATATTATTATATTTTGTTTTATTTAATTTATTTTGCAGACAAAGGGGCGCTGCCTTAAATGTCACCTTAAAAAAGATTATTTATATATTTTTTAAAAAATATGAGTAACCCCGTTTTTATATGTATATTTTAAAAGCTAAATTCAAGTTTATTAATACTATGCATACACAAATATTATTTATTTGAAGAATATTAAATAATAAATAAATATATTATAATAATAAAAATTCATATGATAAAAAAATTATAGGTTTAAAAATTTACGGATAGAAAATAATAAAGTTTAACTGTAATGTATGTTTAAACAAATTTGTATTAAACTTAATTTATCATATTTTAGTAGAAATGTATATTAAAAAAAAAAAATAATTATTATTTTTAGTCATACGATTATTAAAATTTTTATAATTTTTCTATTTATAATATATTTCTACAATAAAATTAAATGATTGTAAATAAAGTACTTGAACTTAATTGGAAGTTTTATTATGGATGCAAAAAAAAATGTGCTATCAAATATTTTGATAATATAGTTATTAAAAAAATTTTATTAACAAAAATTTCAATAATGTTATTAAAATAATATTTGATTTTAGATTAAGCTTAACGTTTCATTTCAAATTGTATGCAAATTTTGTTTTGACATTTGTTTTAAAAACCAATTATAAAATGTTTGTATTAATTATATAACATACAGAATAAGCAAAAAGTAAAAAAAATTAAATAATACCTTAGTAACTTAATAATTGACGAATTAAGTTCTAAGTGATTTATTAAAAATCAACAACAAAATTTCGGAAAGTACGTGTAAAAAACAATAGAAATTTCTACGTAACTATAATTCTACTACTAAAATTTAACCAAACACGACAACTCTAGATATATCTACACTTTGTTTTTTTTTCCTGTTACTCCACCAGGGGGCTAAGCGCTCCCACTTAAGTCTTTAATTTTTTCTTTTTGACACTTTCTCTTGGACTATCTTGGATTATAACAGATCAAATCTACTTATTTCTTCTAGGACAGTGCGCTTCCAAGTCTACCTCTTGATCTAAAATTTGGTTGTTCGTTCACTAGCATAGTGAAATTACAGTATGACACTTTTGTATTTTCTCAATGTGTATCTAATTCATTTCCGTGTTGTTCTTCTTATTTGGTTTATAAGGGATTGTTCGTCCGCTAAGTCCCATAGATATTTGTTTCTGATTCTATTCGGCCAGAAAATTCTGCAAATGATTCTCAAGTTTTTATTTACGAAGACAAGCTACAAGTCCATTACTATTAAAGGACTTCGTTAGTAGTCATGACTCTCTACGATTGGCATTTAACACAGAAGTTGAGTTTATCCTAATTTCTTGTTCTTCTTGATATTTGGACATCTTCCCTGGTTCTACATGTAGGAGCTATTATGCTACCAAGGTAGCAGAATCCTTTTACGCTGTCTATGTGTTGGTCTTCTAGTGTTGTGCACTAGAAGTTTTCTCTGTATTTATTTTGAGTCCCCTTTTCCCTGTCGGCTGCTGCAGAAAATTCAGATTTGATTGTGTTGTGACTTAGCTGTGAGCAGCCTATTATCTCACCAATTAAGAAAAGTAAAGACAGCTAAAATTTTTGCATCATCAATATGATATTTTTTTATATTGCAGTTAATCACGATAACACTTATATATATATATAAATTTTTAGCTGTTTGATCTTTTTATATATAAGAAACTCCCTACTCACACACAGGAGATTTTATAATAATTTCTTACAAGTTTTAAAAATAAATGAAAGTTTAAATCAAAAATTTCTTCGGGCAATGTAATACTACAATTCACAACTGAAGAGTCCAGTGTTGCAATCAGATATTCAATAAAATGTCAAACAACTGTTCGAAGGTAGCAGTCTTCTCTACTTCTGTGTTTTCTTTCTTGTTATTGAACTTAATATTTATTTCATAATATAAACTACTAACTTAAAAATATTAATGCAATATCTTATAATTATTACAAAATTCTTATATTTACAAATCAACAAGATCGTATATATATACTTTAAGTAACTATTTTAAATATTTCAAACTTTTTACTGACAGGACTAAATTAATTTTCCACTGACATGATTTCATGGGTTTAAAAAACAAAATCAGAAAAACAAAAACAAATTACAAACATTTTATTATACAATATTTATGCATTTTTAATTTTTTGCATATTTTGATTTATTAATTTTGAAAATAAAATAAAAAATGTTTTAAATATAGGTACTTAAAATAAATTAAATAAAAAAAAAAAATACAAAATTAATTACTTGAAATATATATATATGTATATATAATACTTACATTAATATACTATGAATATTCATTACCTACTTAATCTTTATTTTGTAAATAAGTAATCTAAAATGTTATATGTATGTACTTACTTTTTAAATAACAAAATTGAAGCAAGTTTAAACTTGTTATTATTTTTACTAGAATAAACTAAAATGAATAATGTACACACGTTATTAATAAAATAACACAAGATAAAAATGTATTACAATATATATATATATATATATATATATATATGAAAAATATATTGTGTATACATAGTATTAAAAAAAATTAAGTAAACTAATTTTGTTTTTGTTTTAATAAAAAACAAAAAAACACAAATTAATAGAAAAAAAATTTTGAAAAAAATATAAAAATTAGATAGTTTATAGTTAACACCCTGTAATTAAGTATTCATCAGGTTAATAACCGATTGTAAAAACAAATTGAAAAAAAATAACAAAAAAATCAAAAATAAAAAAAATTTTTTAAAAAAAAATGTTAATAACAATTTATGTAAACATAAAAAAACAAAATATTTGATAAAATATTTGAAAAAAAAAAAAAACAAATTAATGAAATAAACAATTTAATTAATATTCATTATAACCTAATAATAACCTATAATTTTGTTTTGCTATCTTAATATACTATATGGTAAATTAATAATTTTTTAGGCTTGCTTATATTACATATAAATTAAAAACATTTGTTAAAAAATTGATATTAATGGTTCAGTAAGGGGCCTCGGTGGTGCAGTGGGTAAGCATTTGGCTTATTAACCGAGGGGGTCCGGGTCAGATTCCCGGTCAGGTCATACAATATTTAATTAAAAAAAAATTATTGAAAAATAATTTTTCTTTACGAATCCCCATGGTGACCAAATATAATATAAATATACAAATATATAATATAAACAAAATAAATAATATAGTAGTTATAAATAAATAGAAAGTATTTAATGAGGGGTGCACAACGGGCCGCAAGGGCTAGGTGTAAGGGAGACTTGCATTCCCCCCCGTCTAAACAACAACAACAACAACAATAATGGTTCAGTAGCACCAAGCGCTACATTAGATTGCAGCGATGTAGCAAATAGCGGTACATTGTTGTACTGAACAATTTGCAGCTAAATTAAATGACAGTTGATTTGAAGTGATTTTTATTATATTTTTATTTTAAATTATTTTAATTATGGACACAATAGAGAATTTCAATAATTCAAATTCTATCCTGATTTATTTATCTATTTCCTATTTAAATTCTTTTTTAAATTCAAATTTTTAAAATTAACCAAATTGTTTTTTTTTTTTCAATCTTATATATTTTTTTTTATTTTTTAATCAATATATTATATTTTTAATTTTAAAATAAATGCTTTACTTTAAAAACTTCTCAGAAAATCCTGTAAATAAACCTTATTTACATTCAAATTTAAAGATATAAAGGTCAAATAGAATCCGCTAAATAAACACAATTTAACATAAAGTTTTTTTGCTGCAAAATTAATCTAGCGCTACATTGTAGCTAAAAGGATCATTCAGTAGAAAATTTTATCGAGCGCTGCACTTTTCTTGTAGCGTTAGATGCCACTGAAGGCGACCAATGAACATAACATTATGGGTTCGCCGCCAGAGAATTAACACTGGTTATTTAGATAAATTGCAAAATAGAGTTATTCGTCTTATACAAGATTTGAGTGTTATTTCAACGCTAACTTACTCATTCATTGCAGCAGAATTTCTTAATAATGGGGAAACAAAACGTATAGAAGGAAATCTGTGCCGGAGAAAAAATTATTTTAATATTATAATTAATATCTTCTCAGAGTGAAATTCTAGAAACTTAAAATTCGCAGAGTAATGCCTTGCCGCCCATACATGACGAACTTGTTTGTTGGTACGCGGTCATATTTACAAACCATACGACACACTTATCCAACCTCATCGAACACTCATTTAAAATTTTTTGTTTTTGTTTTGAAAAATATGTTAAATTTCAAAAGGGTTTGACAGTTTGAATTTTTAACAGCTTTTATTGAACTAATTCTGCTTATTTAATTTTATTCTTCTAAAATGTTTTACTATGTTACTTCTATTATGTTATTTAATATTTTTTTATTTGTTAAAATGTTTTGCTCACTTAATTTTATACTAATTTCAAATTATTTACTTAATTATATTTGAAGTTATAATCATACTTTATAATTTTATTATTTTTTCAAATCGAAATATCTCAACGTCCTTTTGTGACATAAAATGAAAAATTCTAAATAAACAAAATAAAATGACATTTAAGTTGTTCAACTTGCCCATACACGATACAACTCAATATGTAAAAATCAAAGTTTTTTGATTTTCATCCAACCAACTTTCTAACCTTCAAAATCGTAGTGTAGCTTGCTTTTAAACAAACCCTTATGTCCTTATTCGTACTGGAGCTCCTCACAATTAGGATTCAAACGACTATACCATCCAGTCAGTGGATGTATTATTATTATTATTAGACTGAACACCTATAGTTCTGAGGAAAGCGAATCTACATGAATATTGAAATTATTAAATCAAAACGATTCCATTCTAGACATCATTTTAAATAATAATATTATATCATACATTACATCTTATTTGTAAATATATGTTAAAACTTTTTATATACATATTATATAGTATTAAACGACAATTGAATATGTATATTAAATAAATATTATTTTGATTAATATTAATTATTTTAATTACATAATTATATATTTAATACTATAAATATAAATTATGTATACATATAAGGAAATATAAATCCTACATTAATAACAGTACTATAAAATCAATATGATAATTTAAAAAATTTAATATGCACTTATTAATTTTGTAATTATTTCCTTAATATAATTAGTATGTATATTTAAAACTAGATTGTATTTATTATCACGGATTTTATTTAAGTAAGTAATTTGGAGTTATTTTGAAATCATTATTAAGTATGTCTGGAATCATGTTTTATTGATATTTAGTATTAAGATTTTTGTAATTAAATTAGTTATTGAAAACTTTTTCTTTTATACTAAATTTTTTTAAGCAGATTATGAAATAAGTCATAGGTTTTGTTAAAATTAATACCAATTTGATTTAAGGGGATTAATATACAATATAATTACAGTATTAATCTGATCAGAAAAATTACATCCAATCAGACAATATAGTGATTTAATCAGATCACTGTATTAATGATTAAATTACAGAAATGTTAAATTATCAAATAAATTTTATAAAATATTTCCCATTTCGGCATAATCATTCTCTAGTATTTTTGCTACGCTGTGATTGATTTATAATTTATTAAATTTTCTTTCTGAAAATTTGCGTTCCTTGTTGCCTGGTACTAAAACCCATTTTTAAGACCAAAATTTGAGAGAAATTGGTATAAATTAATTTTTTTGTAGGGATTTGGCTTTTAAATTTTTTGATTTATAATTTATTAAATTTTATTTCTAAAAATTTTTGTTCCTGGTTGCCTGGTACTAAAACTCATTTATAAGACCAAAATTTTAAAAAAATTGGTATAAATTAATTTTTTTGTAGGGGTTTGGCTTTCTATATTTTGTTTATGCGTCACTTTTTGACACTTTAAAGTGACATTTAACTCTGAGTGGCAAATAAAAGACTAGATATGTTACAGCTCGACAATTATATGAAAATGCTTGGAAAATAAAATGGCTCGGCAACTTTAATTTAATTTAAAATTTTGAAACTCAATTTTAATAAAATTAAAAAATAAATCAAGATTTAAAAATTCAAATTATTATTGTTTTATTCTAAAATTAAAAAAATTAAATATATAAATACAGAACCGACAGCTATTACAGGGAAAGCGTAATGCGAAATTTCTTTTAAAGATGTTTTACATAATAATTTATATCAAAGCAACAACAATTAAATAATTTATGCAATTTTTTATCTATTTACATGATATAATAAAAACTCATTTTTATTAAAAACGCTATTTTTATATAATGAATAAAATGTGTAATTTGGTTAAGTAAAGCTTAAAGTTAGTCGCATCAAAATAATATTCTAAAATTTGCGTTTATTTGAATTTTTCCAAAAGCTTATCCGAGATATTTACATCAAAACATTAAATTGTAATGAGTTTAAACAAGTGTCCACCGACTCACACAAACACATATCCAAACAAACATACCATACGATAATAAAAATCACTTAATTTAGGATTCTACGCTTTGAAAAAATGCATATACACTTCATGTATGTAATGCGATGAGTAAAAACCCCGTGCCACTTGCAGAATAACCCGTTTAGTATTATTATAAAATTGATTGCATTTTTTAAACTAATAAAATCTTAATAAAATTATGATTAATACAATTAGAATTTTTTTTATTTATATATGTATATTTTAAATATTTGTCAACGGTTTGTTCTATATTTAAAAAAAAAAAATTAATATAAAAAAATTAAAAACCCCAATCGTACTAATTTTATAAAAGTGAGCTACGTGACTTTTAATATCAACTCTATAAAAAAAATAGAATAATAAATGTATTTATTTATTTTTTATTTATTTTTTTTTTATATTTTGTACTAAATTAAATAATAACAACTATAATAAACTAATAATTAATTATATATTTAATTATATACGCGTATATACATTTAAAACTATAATTTATTATATTGCAATTTTCAAATATATTTTACGAGTACATACAAGTATTCAAATAATATAAAAATAAAAAAAAAATTATAATTTATTAATTTAATTATTGTAATAAAAAAAAAATTAAAAAGAAAAGTAATTGTGGGATACCCTTAGAACTTTGTTTGCAATATAATATTATAGTATGACTAAAGTATATATTATTATTCATTATTCTGAATGAATTTATAAAACTTTTATACTTATTATTATATTATACATGTATGTTACTTTGGTCTGGAAAATTTAATTAAAAGAAATGCAAAATATTCAAGGTAAAACAAAATAATATTATATGAATAATAAATATTTGTTGCTTATTAATTTTATTAATATTTAAAATAGCACAAAAAAAAAAAAAAATTATAACTTAAAACTAAAAAAAAAATTATGGTATTATATGAAAAATTTATGATTTTCATTAAATTATATTATATTAGAAAAACTTATTTTTATTAACACTACATAACATGACATATAATTCAAATGCTAATTTTAAGTAAATTTGCTGTGCCGCAATGGGTTAACGAATTTCAAAATTTATTTTGAGTTATTTTTTTTGGATCAAATGTAGGCTTGTGGAAAATTAAACATAAGTATCAAATTTAATTACAAAAATTCCTTCCTTGTTAACACCGTGCCACAAAGGGTTAACAAATTTTCATTCTGGTATACCAATCAATTCAAATATAATGGAATGGTACATATATGTACAATTTGAAGTTAATCAGTCAAATGTAAAATTTTTTTTTAAATATTTAATAAAAGAAAATTGAAATCATTACAAAAAACCTCAAGAGAGAATTATGTAGTTATTGTGCTACAACGGGTTAAAAAAACGAAAAATTAGACTAGAATGACCGAGACATATCAAACCGGCAGGAACGTGTCTTCCAAAGTTTCGTGTCAATCGAATGAAAAAAGCAGCAATAGACACTTTTTTCAATTTAAAGCAAACCCCTTATATTTACAAAATTCTTTTAACACATTATTGCCAGATATACAAGTTACATAATTCGATCTTTTATAGCTTTTTTATGCAGGGGACGACACAAAAATATTTTCTTAAATTACGCATACTTCCAAAAATCTAAGAAACAGAGATAAAAAATTATGGAAAAATTGCGTATAACATAACGGTAAATTAAAATACAGTATGGTAACCCTTACATATATTCAAAAGTTTATGTTTATTGTTTGGCATTTCTAGATTGGAAATTTGTCTAATATTTTAAATATCGAATTCGAACTTCAGAAGGCGGCAGTTCCGTAACGGGTTGGATTACAGAAAAAAGTTGTTCCATATAAAAATAATTATTTTGACAATAACTATCCATAGTTTTATTTACATTTCTTTATTTTAAACGGAATTTTACACCGTTATTAAATACTCGTATGAACAGACATTTTAAAAAAGATTAAAACTATATAGAAACATTTTTTCAAAAAATTTTATTGAAAATGTGCTTACAAAATAGAATAAGATATTAATTTTTCGTATTATGTGAAAAATTTTCTAATATTTACAATATAATTTCATAAAATTTTCAATAACTTAACAAATCTTTAATAGAGTTCCACTGCCCAAACAAAATAAACAAATTTTATTATATTTCATATACCTATAGGTAATGGTAATTTATTTTTGAATTCGTTCTATTCTCAAATATCGCCACAACAATTAAAATGTTATGTTGCAATATTAAAAAAATAAAACAATGCTATTTTAAATGTTAAAAATAACTTTTAAAAATAACTTCCCCCATATAGAAACAAAAAATTGTATATTTTAAATATTTAAATTTGTTGAATGAATGAATAAAATATCGAATTCCCAATAATATTTAAATAAAACACTAAAAATGTGGTTTTTTACAGCGGTTTAAAATATTTTAAATTTTTCAATTGACATATAAGTATGTACTTAAGTACAGTATATACGTACTTATAAAATTCATATATTTATTTAATATATGTATATACATAATTTTATTAGCGTGACATACATGAAATAATTTCATTCATGAAATAATTATATAGGTACATATTGTATTTTATTCATAGTAAATTATAATTTTTTTTTAGTACCTATTAATTATTAAATTAATTGATTTTTTATTTTAATTTTAGTATATAATTATGATTTTTATTTTATTTTAGATAATTAAAGAAAATATTTTTTTAAAATTTTGCCGGTTATTTATTTACAATTTTAAAAATATATTATGTATTTTGATGTTAAATTTTTTATTTAAATTTTTATTCAAATTCAATAAATTTAGAAATTAATTTTATTTTAACATTTGAAATTGTCTCAAAAAATAAAATAAATTGTGTATGAAGCTAAATTTTGTTGTTGCACCGTATTGGGTTATTAGTTCAATGTTTTCCAACCCTTTTTGAATCAGTAAAAATGTATTTCAGATTTTCTTCAATGTCAAAGCTGCAGTCTTGTGTAAAACTAGAATTCTTTTGTTTTAAATAAATTTTAACTTAACCCCTTTTGTAAAGCTTTTTAGAATGTTTAGTCCCGTAATATTGGTATGGGCTATTCAGTAGACTTTATTATATTACATTACCAAGACAAACTCTTAATTAAATCCATTTTTTCTTATTATAAAAAGTATATGACCTATGAAGTCAATTAGTTGAAACGTTTAGCCAGGAAAATTACAAAATCAAAAACGGATTTGCGTGCCAAAATGGGTTAACAGAGTTTCTTGAATCAATTGCAAGTCTTCTGGACATAATTGTAGTACAAAAATTTATATTACCAAACATTGTGCAAAATTAAATACAAATCTATGTTTTGTAAACTCCAATTAGTTACAGTCAAAGAGCAACACAAAATAAACGTTTTTAATTGACAGTTATAAAGCGATAAAAATCTTAAAATAGATTTTATGCCACAATGAGTTAAAATATTCGAATTCAACAACTTTGTGAGCGTAGTGAAACGAATTTCTTTTATATGGATTCAAACAGTAGGTACCTACAAATGTTTAAGTCAATAAATTGGGACACGAATTGTTTAATCACGAGAATCATAACACCTAAAAGTTTTTAAGCCACAAACGGGTTAAAGCGAAATGAAAACAAAAATATAAATTAATATTTGATATAGACTATAAATAATTAACTACACACTTATCTTAAATATTTTTTAATATGCAAATTTCTAAAATAAAATATTTTTTTAAACGAAATGAATCATTAATTTGTAATAACCAACATTTTTAAATTGAAAATTATTTTGGATTTAAATATTTAAAAAAAAAAAAAATTATTACCACTTTAAAAAAAAAACAATTTAAAATTTTTTTTTTTTTAAAATTTAAAAATTCACTAAAAAATAAACTTAAGTACATATTAAACAAATATAAATATTAAACAATGGAACAAGATTTAAAAAAAAACCAAAAAAACCAAACAAATTCTTATTGCACTATTGTTCATTCTTTTTTTTACTTTATCTTTTTACTATAGCCCCGGTACTCCTATATCTAAAAAAATTGTTGTTCATTTGTTTTTTATTCACTATAGGTATGCTTATAATCACCGCATTTTAAAATTTAAAATTTATTTTATTGCATAAAAATAACAACTAATACTATAAAAAAAAAAAACATAACAACAAAATAAAACAAGTTTTATCTTCCCACGTACTAAGGTGCAAAATTGTATTTTAAAAAAAATATATTTATTATTTTAGTTGTGAAAGTATATTGTATATTATTACCTTTTTTTTAAATTAAATTCAAATATGAAAATTGTACAATATGTCTATATGTATGTAGTTATATATGGTATAAAATCAAAAATTTATAAAACAAAACAACTTAACTTAACAAAAAAAAAAGTACAACAACAATAAGTATTTAAAAAATACAATAAAATTAAAAAAAAAATTAAACTATCAAAATACAAAATATTTACAATCACCATATAAAGAACCACAGCACACAGCTTCTAAAGGCTCAAAAGAAAATGAAAAAAATAAAAGTAAGATCCAAAACTGTCCTATTAGCAAAACAATTTTTTTTTTTGTATTTGTCTTCTTCATTTTGTACTTTAATTCTTGTTTGTTTTTTTTTTATTTTTTTTTAGTTTTTGCTAAACAAAGAAAAAGAGACAATTAAAACTAAGAAAAACACCGTTATAATGATTGCCAAACATGCAAAGTTTTAAATAACCCAATTACCCCATCTAATACAAAATTTTAACCTAAAATTATCATATCATATATGTGTTAAACGTCAAAAATTGTGTATACCTATATTTAATAACAGTAAAGCAGTCTCGAATAATTCAAAAGTTCCGCCCTCTTATTTAAACAACATTTAAACCTTATGAAATGACATGGAAAATCTGTTAAAATTATAACCAAAATACCCAATATCGTAAAAAAAATATAAGTACCCCATATATCGTAATTATTGGTCACTGATTAAATGTTCTGCGTTGTAAATAACTATAATAATTAATTAAACAAATTCAAAAAGTCGTTCAGTTCAAAACGTCCGCTTTCTTAGGTAGACAACTTTTAAATCTAAAGAATTTTTAAAAAAATATAACTGAAAGTACCCAATATCGTAAATTTTTATTAGTATGGAATTGTATAATGTTTATCGCCTTAAATAACTAATAATAACGTGATTAATTAGTATAAGGATTGAATTGTGCGCCATCTTACATATCACGTTTACAATTTAAAGATTTTGTTTTCAATTTTATATCTATATGAAACTACCCAATATCGTAATTTGTATTTACAATAAGATTGACCATTTGCTAAATGAAGTGCTGTGAATAACTAATACCGCATTAAACAATGGTGTAATTCAAAATATTCAAAATATAATCTACTACAATATTCGATAACAAATCACTGTGAATTTTTACTGTAAAATTCATACCTCAACTTAGATTATGATTCAATTCTGGTATAAATGCTCAACTTTTGTAAAAAATCACACAACCAATTAATTAATTATATAATAAAAGTTTAAGAGAAGCTGAAGTCTATATAGTAAATTGTTATATAAATATTGTTAATCGTAAATGTAAACGACTGATCCGGTATTTTAGTGGATTTTGTTTTTTGTTCTTTTAAAAAATAACTACTTTTTGTTGTTTTGTTGTTCATTTTATACTTTCTTTTTCTTCATTATTTATCTGTTTTCTTTATTTAGTCTTCTTATTATATTATTTTTTTGTTTCACTTTTCATATTATTTTTAACATTAAAAAAGTTTTAATTGGTGTCTTGTGATTTTAATCTATTAAAATATTTATTACCATAATAAAATAAAATTGACATTACATTGACACAGAAAATGAAAAAACTGAATTAAAAAAATAAAATGTTAATTAAATAGTTAAACAACCTAACTTGGGATTAACTAAATCGAAATTAAAACTAATCAGTTCGAAAATTTTTAATCGTCCTTAATTGAGTTCTTTCTGCAAACTCACCATAGAGAGATAAACTTGATTAATTTTTGGGAAGCTCTGAAGTTCGGAATTTGTGGTATTATATAAGTACTTAAAATGAAGCTGAAATAACTATGGAACAGAATAGACAACATAATAAAGTTCAGTTAGAGATACAGAGCAAAATAAAGTGCCGGGTGGCCAGTAGTTAGAGTACTGATGTTTTATTCGGCGAGGCACGTTTTTGAATCTCAGTAAAAGTGAATAAGTTTTATCTGATATTCGACTCGTCTCATACATATCTGATCATCGACTGAACTAATGACATTACCAATACTTAAAAATTCTATATTTTTAATATAAAATACATTAATAAAATTTATTTTCTAAAAAATATAAACAAATAATTTAATTGAATCATATAATTCGCAGATACAGAAATACATTTTAATAGGCATCTTCCTTTTGTTTCCAATCACAATTCTTTGATTTTTGGTTACAAATCAATATTTTAAGACAGCTATAACCCTTCCATTATAAATACAAAAAATGGAATTGGAATTTTGGCGTATTGTTTACTATTAGTACAGTAGTATTCAAGATACCACGAATGGTTACTATGGTTATTTTATAATTAAAAAATAATCTATTTTCTATTTTATATGTTATAAAATATTTTCAAAATTCTTTTATAAGTTTATGCCACTTATTATTGGTTGTTAACTTAATTTAGATTAGCGCCTAATATGTACATTGTACATCATATATGTATAAAAAAAGCCGCTATATATTTTGCAAATAAACAGTTTGTTTGTCTTTCTTATTATGTATATTTTGTATTTTTAAAATCATTTTACTAATTTTATTGAAAAGTATATCGCAAATAAATTGTATGCAAATATCAATGTATGTTATATATAATGTACAATGTACATAAGAGAACCAAATTAATTTAATACGATTGTAAAAGTATTTATTTATATTTTATTTTTATTTTTTCATAATCTTTTTTTTTTTAAATTATGTTATTAATAGTTGCAATCATTACAATTTGACTTTTTCTTCACCTTTTCCATTTATATATATATATATACATTCATATGTACAAGTATTTTATACTTTATCGTTTCATTTTTACAATATATTGCAATGTTCATAGTATTTATATATATAGTATACTATGTATACGTATAGTATTATTATCTATATTGCTTTCTAGTCATGAACTTTAAAATAAATATTCTTAAAATTATTTTGAAGTGAATGAATTATTTAAAAATGAAAAAAATAATATCGTTTATGTAGCATAAAATAAATGAATAAATATTGCTTTAATGAAATAATTTTTTGTTTGTTTTTTTTTTTTAGAAAAACTGGTTTAAAAATTAATTTAAAAATAAAAAATGCTGTCTTTATTACTTTCTTTTATATTAATATTTTAATTTAAAAAATCAAACTAATTTAAAATAATTGGTTCGAAGTAAATTTTGCCAGATTAATTTTTACGATATGTATTTTATCTAACCATTCTTATTTTATAGAATACCCCAAATTTTACGATATTGGGGTATTTTAACAATAATTAACAGGTCTGAGTGTCAGATAAAATTTGTAAAAGACCTAAGTCATTTAAATTTGTAAAATGCCTAGGTGATGTAGTGAGTAAGCATTCGGCTTATTAACTGAGGGGGTCCGAGTTCGATTCCCGCGGTCAGGTCACACAATATTTAATAATAAAAAAAATTATTGAATTCATGATCATTCAATCCGTATTATATTGAAAATAAATCGCCGGGTTTTAAGTTTGACGTGTAAAGAAAGTGTGAAGCAATTCTCGATGGTCTTATAACTTTATACACGGAAAAAACCGTAAAGATCTAATCGGCAGTTTTGAATTGTATCGTATTATTGCATAACATTGGGGGCAGATTTTTATTGGCAATTTATCGTATAGTTTTGGTTTAGTCCAGATATTTTTGATCATCAATGTTTATTTAAAAATAGTTTCACTTATTTTTCTAATCGATAGTGGGTGCAAGTCTTCTGCCGAAGAAGCCTTATTTACTTTTCTCAAACAATTATTTGAAAGATAGTTTGTTTTTCGTGTTCGATGTCATCACTACTATACTCTCACCAGTGTGCCGTTTAAAAAAAATCTAAATTACCAACAATTCAAAACTATGCCACCTTTTCTACCTTTCCTTTATTTCAAATGTTTATCCTTCCTAATTGGCCCCTCTTACAGTCGGGGTATTGCTATTTCTTCAGTCCTTTCTAAAGTATTCAAAATAATTGTAAGCTAAAAGCTTTTGATAAAACCTAGTAGTGTCTCATGCAGTAATTGTATAATAATTATATATACCCTCTTGCTGCTGTTCCAAACATTACCTATACTAGTACTTATATAGCTTAATAGCCACAACTGTTAAAAAGTTCATACTTTAACAAATGCTTCTAGATAACATTATAAATTATATATGTATATATATATATATAATATGTGCTGTAAACAGTAAACCCTTTAAAAAAAAAATTCCAAATAAAAGCAAACATTTTATGATCCCAATCCAATTGATGGTTCCGAATCACACTAAAATTAAACCATTCAAAAATTTTAATTTAATTTTAATTTAATTTGTTTTAAACGGTCATGTGAACATAGTATATTATGGAAACAAGAAACAACATACATTCATACATATATAATATTCTTAAATTCTTCGATTTATTTATATTTTTTTAATTTAATTTTTGTTTTTCCTGTTTTAAAATTTTTGTGTTTTTTTTTTATTTTGTTTTTTTTTTTTTTTAAAGTACATAACGTTAAACGTACCGTATGTTTCATACTAATATTGAATCAAATTAAATACTTTTTAAAGAGCTTTAGTTTTATATATATGTATATGTATATCAGAATAAAATTTGATATATATATATATATGTAATATTTATTTATATATCTACATATATGCTATAATATACAACATTATGTATATAGTTATTAATATACATATCTACATGATATATATTTAAAAAATTTTATAGTGTATTTTACACTTTCAAAATACATACTATAAATATGTACTATAGTTCGTACCTATATATAAAATACAAAACATGAAGAAACATGAATAGTGAGATACAAAATAAATAAATACAAAATAAAAAACAAAAAAGAAATAAAGTAAAATTTGCAGGTATTTATATATTATAGATACGTACTATAAGATATAGATAGACAGATAGATATATATATATATATATATATATATATATATACATAGATATATAGAGAGAGAACGAAAAAATAAAGCAACAATTCATATTTTTAGAATATAAAAAAATAAGAGTAGAAAAAAAATAAAAAGTATAATAATAAAAACTAGAATTATTGATAATATGTATATGTATACCTATGTATATGTACATATATGAATGTAATTTAAAAATAATAAAAAAAAAAAAAAAAATGTTTGTTTGTTATTTTAACATTGAAAAATTTTTAAAGACAAGAAAAAGACACCTTCAAAAGATTATCAGCTTTAGATTAAATAACTAATTATGGAAGTATTAAATTAATAAATATTTTTTTTTTTGTTTTATTTTTTTTTTATTTACCGGAACATTTTTTTTGATTTACTTTTCGTATAATATATGTTGATATGTTTATATGTATAAATAAATATAGGTAACATGTTATGTATACATTCAGAACATTTTTTAACTATAGAACTGTGCAAATATACCTATGGTTTAATTTGATTTTTTTATGATTGACATACAGATTGTATGTAAAAAAAAAGAACTTGCTATTATATGAAAAGTAGGTTTAAGATTTATATTAAGTATTATTTTATATACTACTTTTATATTAACTTGCCTGTTTTATTTTTCATTCTGTCAGTTAGTGATATATTAATATTAGAAATCTGACCATAAATTTATAAGAATTATATGGTGTAGTAGAGGTTAGCGAAGGGGCTTCGGATGTAAAAAGTTGTGAGTTCGATCTTAGTTAAAAAATTACATTTTTAAACCTTATTTAAAATAGAAATTATAGAGCAGTTTCAAATTTTGACGTTTTATAAAATGACAAATAAATTATATGATATGTTTTTTTTGTATAAACCTAAGTTCGCATTTTTATCTTACACAACAAAAACTCGACGGCTAGTGGAACTACTCTATAGTAATTTTTTTTAACTTTAAGATATTAATTTAATAAAATAATTTAAAATTGATATATGTTATATTCCTAATTTAATGCAAATAAAAATCTTTAATTTTTCGATAATAATATTGACCATTAAATAATGGTTAACTGATTTGTTTTTTTAGAAATGACAAAATTACCTATGACCTATCTATCTGAAGAAATTTAATATTGAATTTTTATTTATTTTATTTATTTATTTGGCATATACCATGATACATGAATGAATCACCTGTACATAGTACATAGTAGCTGTTACCCCTGTTTTACAATTTGATATTAGGGGTGCTATTTTAATATTATAATTATAAAATATACATATTTTCTTATTAGATATGATTTGACCAGGGTCTAAACCCGAGACCCTTTGTTTGGTATTGAAATTTGTAAATTTATAAAAATACCTTTAGAAAGATACGGAAACCAATGATGTAAGTTGTAATCAATTAATCTTTTGTTTTTAACGTGCTAACTATTCTGTTAAGCTAACTACATATATCGTAGATGCATCTAGGAGCAGGAGGAAGATTTGTATATTTTAAGTAGTACTAGGCGTTCATAACATGTAAAAGTGTCCTATAGATTTCAATATATACAATTCTATTTGTTACTTATTGTTATAGTTTTGTATTTAATTTTATACGTTGTCCTTATATATCTGTGAGCTGTATTATTCAATTAAATTATTTGTTTATAATTTGTTTTTATTATTTTGTTAATTTATTTTTTTATTATTTATACAAGGTGATTCACAAGTAAGTGGCTTGACATATATTCGCCTTTAGGATATACTGTGAAGAAAACCATTTTTATATATGGGTGTTAAGTTAAGTTACATTTGTTCCGAACAAGTTTTTTGCATTGTGACTATGATAGAATGAGGAATTAGCTTCCTTAAATGTATAGAAGGTCTTAAACCTCTATCTTTTTTAGGTTTTGTCATAAAAAATTTTAAAGTTATTGTTAAAACTTCTTCTTTTACAATTTTTTATAATTAATTTTTAATTAAACATGATCTGACGGGGGTTTGAAGCACTGATCGTCCGCTTGAAAGATCGGCGTCTTAACTACACTATTCAATTAGTCAGATTAAATTTAAATATTTAAGAATAAATCTATTTTCTTAATTGTTAATTTAATTAAAAAAACATTGGATAATAAATAAGTATTATTATATACAATTAAGGAAAAGGTTTATTATTTTTTCAATTATGTAAGATTACTAATTATTTTTATATAAATCAAATTAATAAAAAGTAATTAAACAAAATATATATCTGAACGATAAGCACAGTGGTTAAAATGGCGGCTTTTTAATCTAAAATTCTCGGGTTCAAACCTTTGTCAGATCATATCTAATAAAAAATATACTATATATCATAATAGTTTAATAATTAAAAACATAATAGTTTTTAAGAGTCAAAACGCCAAATAGGGAAAGGATTATTATAATACCAGGCAAAATTTACTATTACATGGTACTACAAATAAATAAATAATTTAACAAAATACCTACTTATATATGCCCATTTACTAGATTTACTCTAAGAACTGTTAATTATTTCCAAAACACCCTACATGAATATCATTTTTAAACTAAAAAATAAACGTCTAATTACAATTATAGGTAATTAATAAATTGTTCACTATCAGTTAGGTATAAATCATGTAATTCATAAAATTAATAGGTATGTAATTAAAAAACATATTTTTTTGTTTGCATATAGCAATAGGTTAATAGTCAGCACACTGGTGAACACATGAACATAAAATTTATAAAAATTTAAAATTTACAATGCAATCAATAATCATAAAATTGTTATGTTTAAAAATATTAATAAAATAAAAAATGTTAATTTTTTATTACATAAAATTAAATAAAAGCTAATATAGGAATGCAAGCAATTAACAATTAATTGTTTTTTTGTATAAAATCATAAATTACACTGTAATTATGCTTTATAATAATAATAATAATAATAATAATAATAAAACCTTAAAATTTTATTACTAATTTGTCAATTAATTGAACATCCCAATGGAAATATATTTAAAAAAAAAAAAAAATTACACCTATAGGTACCTTTTCTTACATAATTATGAACACATATTATATTTGTATATAAGTACTTACTTATATAGTACTTTTTTCTTATAGTACTTAAAATTGATGTTGACTTCTTCTTATGACAGACGACAATTGACAACTCTCAAAGAAATAAAAGAACAGTACAAAATAAAAAAAAAAACAAAACAAAAAAACAAATTTAACGATCAAGTATCAAATTAATTGTATAAATTTTAAGAATCACTTGAATTTGACACGATCAAAATGTGAAACATGACATAAACCTGACTTTATGTTTTTTATTTTTTTTTAATTTTTTTTATTTTGTAATGTACAAAATATTTATGTATATATATACGTACATATTTAAATATACCTATTATATAAATTATTATTTAATATGTGGTGCAAATATTATTATAGTATTATATACCTATATAATAAGTATATAAATGTCTAAATACCTAAAGATACATATATCCCATGTAGTACTAAAAATAAAAAAATAGTGTAGCCTAGCCATCACATATTATAACAAATCAACTACATATATTATATATGTCAAAAAAAAAAAAAATAAAATTTGCAAAAGAATGTAAAATGTAAAAAAGAACAGTACAAAAAAACAACAACAACAACAACAACTACCGACTAATAAATGAACGGAAAAAAAAGAAAGAAAATCAAAATAAAAAAAAAAAAAAAATTACGGGATTCAAGTTCTTTGTCAATGAAAATTAGTGCATATAAAAATATATTTGTAATATGTAATGGTACTTATGTAAATACATATATGTATATATTTTTATATATTAATTTTGTTATAAATGATTCTAGGTATATACATATATATATGTATTATTATATATAGAAGTCGTACCTACAAACATTCACACCATGTACCTATTACTCGTACATTATAATATATGTTAGGTTCCCATATATATACTGATAAAATAAAATATAAACGAAAATATATATATATTTACATACATACATAATATATATACATTCCTATGTAATAATTTGTAAAAGGATATTTTTAATTTTTAAATAAATTTTTAAGCTTTTTCAATTATAAATTTTTTCAAAAAAAAAGAAAATTAATTGATTTTTATTTTAATTATTTGTAAGTACATTTTTTTTTAATAAATCGCTATATGCTAGATTAATACATACATACATACATATATATAAACATACATATTAATTAGTTTAAATAATTAAATATAATAATAATTTTTAAATAATTTTCTAATTTTTATATAATAATGCCATAATGCACATTCATACATATATATGTATATGCATAGGTATATATTAATTAAATAATTATATTAGTGCACTTCCAAATCTAAAATGTCATCTAACACATCACAAAACTAAATATATATTACATTTTTAATTGTTTTTTTGTTTTTTTTTTTTTTTAATTAATAGGTACATTAGTACATATATACGAATTTACGATATTGTCATATCGGAATAAAAGATTGAATTAAAAAAAAAATGATTTTAACCGAAAAATTTGTATATTACGAATAATTTTTACTATAAGAAAAACAACAACAACAACAACAATAAATAAAAGAAAAACTTTGTTTTTTTTGTTGTTTTTATTTTTTTAATAGTATTTACTACCACTTATAGAATGTACATGTACCGTATCCATCTACTAATACAATAATTTTACATGTTTTTGATTTTTTTTTTACCTACAAAATAAAATTAAAATAAAGTTGAGAATATAAACATACGTATACATATGTACATACCAGAAGAGGTGCTGCTGCTGCTGGCTGTTACCAATTTATATTATCAAATTCTTATTTTCTGTTTTGCTTTGTGTTGTTTGCCGAATCGAACACGACAAAACATATTAAAAATATAATAGGTACTTAATATATAATAATATAATATGTATGTACGAGTACAGTGAAAGTTCTGTTAGTCAGACGTTCTTATATGCGGACATCTCCTTAAGACGGACAGCTTTTTCAAAACCAATTCTTTTTTTTAAATTTTCCATACAAACACATTTTTTTAAACGGACACTCTAATAACCGGACGCGGACACTTAAATCATTCTTTAAATTTCAAAAAAATCTCCCGTAAACGGACACTTGTAATTTATGAGCAAGGTTTTTGTATTTAATGTGAGTAATATGGTGTATACTCCAATCCAATACAAATTTTGTATTATAATTTACTATTCTATTATATTAATTATTTATCGGTATGCATTCTAATTTTTAGAATTACATATTTGAATCTAATACATACAGGTACTTTTTATTGCTTATTTTTTAAAAGGTTCTGAGCAATTAAGAGAGTATGTATTATTAATAAGATGCAAACTCGCTCTCTTAAGAATCAAAAATTTTTACATTTTTTAAAAATAATACGTATTAGGTTTATTAGGTTTATTACGCATACGTTTTAGGTAAAATTCACCAGTTCTTGAACAATTGGAAACTAAAACCTACAATGAAGTCTTAAAAACTATTGATAGTTTAAAAAAATTTGCAACATTTAAAGAGGATCTTACAGCATTCCAGTTTAAAAAAACTTAGAAACACATTTCAAAAATAATGTTTTAAAAATTGACCAGGAAAAAATACGGCAGTCAAAGATTTCAAATTTTTTCAAAAGACTACTAATTCTTAAACTCTGAAATGGAAGTAGTATATAATTTAAACAAATAATGTTAATCTGTATTGAATTTAAAAAATTTTTGTTTAGTTTTTTGTAGTAATTTTTATTTTCTTTTGTTATTTAGTTTTTATGTTGTTTTACCATTATAATTTTACCCTGAAAAAACGTTATTAAAAAAATTATTAAGAAATTTAAGAAAAGTTATAAAAAAATTTTTTTCTATTAACCGGACAGTTCCCATAAACAGACGAAAATTTTTGAACCGTGAGTGTCCGTTTATGAGAGCTTTCACTGTATATATAGAAAATGTCCAATACCTACCTAATAAAAAAATTTGTACAAATTTTATTGTATATTTCTTTTATTTTTATTTTACATTAAAATATACATTTTATTGTATAAATAAATATTCTACCAGATTCTTTCTATATATATATATATATATATACATATATATTATATAGCTTATTATATATATAGCTATATTATATTTATATATTGAGTGTGTTATTATTTTTATATTAAATATAATACGTATATAAATAATTTTGTTTTTATATACTCAACAATTCATGAAGAATGCCACTTATTTATATATATACATATGTATATAAATAAATATATATATATATATATATGAGTATGTACTAAGTTAAAGAGTATATTCTTTAAATAAAAATTTTGTATAGCAGATATACACCATATAAATGGATACATATATAAATTCTGTAGTAAGTATATATTTCAAATGCAATACGAGTACATATATATATAAGTAGTATATAATTTTTTTACAAAGCTCACAGCAGAAAAACAAAAAAAAAAAAAAAAACAAAAATAACAAAAGAAAAATTCTCAATTTTCCATTGATGATGTTTTATACACACTTTACTATTATATTTTGGTTTTGTTTTTTGTTTTTTTTTGTTGTTTTTTCTTTGAAAATTAAATAATATTGGCTTAGGGGTTATATACTAATTTTTGCACAATTATATACTACCTATATAAGTATATTATATATGAATATATACTCATAAGTATCATAATTACTATTAATGTTTGTATGTATGTTGAATGGAAAATGTATTATACCTATTGTACAAATGTTTTTTTTTAAAAATGCATATTGCCACATTTGTATGTGCATGTATGTATGTTTGTATGTATGTATATGAATGAAAAAGAAAATTTTTTTTTTCAAGGGATATATAAGTATTTGTTGTTGTTGTTGTTGTTGTAATAAAGCATGAATAAAAATGAAATATTTAGATATTTTTTCGTTTTAAATTAAAATAAATTTATCATTAATGGGTATAAATATTTATATAAATATATATGTATATATATTTTGTGTGTATATATAAAATTACATAAGATGAGTACAAATGAATGGTTTTTTTGAAAGATTGAAGTGATCATTGATCAAATATTTATTATGTTATCATAAATAATATATCATTTCACGGGCCGCAAGACCTACGTGTTAGAATGGTCCATGCTATCTTCAATATCAAAACAACAACAACAATAGATCATTTCCAGGATTAACGTAATTATATATGTACATTAATAACGTATAGACATTTTCTTTCAGGATTTTTCAAAATTACATGAAATCAATTTAAATTAAAGTTGAACTTATTATACAATATGTCCTTATTACAAAGTGTCCTTATTACAGTTGTACTTATATACTTATTTAATATAAAATTTAAATATGTTATTCTAAAGATTTTTATCTAAATTATTTTTTCTTATTACACACCATTTATCATTAAATCAATTGAGATTAAGTTATATATACCCTTCAAGGAGGAGTTCTATGTAGAGATTTCGAAGTTTTATATAGCTATATTATATATTTAATAAAGGACTACTCTTTAAAGTGACAAGCCTATAACAAATTTAAATAGAAAATTCTAGAAATTATATATAATAAAATATATAAATAGTAAATATATATATATATAAAAAAAAAAAAATAAAACAAATTTACTATAAATTACTATTAGGAATAAAAATCAAATACATTTACATATATATATATGTAAGTATAAAAAGCTTATAATCCTTAATACTATATAGTACTTTTAATACGCAAAAGAATATTAATTTTTTGCGTAGGATTTTATATAAAAAAAAGGATATTCGGAAAATATATGTAAAATTATAAATACACATACAAATATACACAATTATATATATATACTTACTTAATATAAAATTAATTATATTATATAAAATTTAGTAACATCGATATTAAAAAAAATAATTATTTAATAACTTATATACAAATAGGAACTTATATATATTGGAAAAATTATAATTAACTGTATATTAATTTTCAAAATTTTGAATAACTGTATATTAATTTTTAAAATTTTTTTAATTTTTTTTTTTTTTATAATCCAAAACTGTTATTATCAAAATTAAATTAATTCACCAATTTAATTATATTAAAAATTTACCGTTATTTTTTTTTGTTTGAGAAATAAAACACTTTATCCGTATGTCCGGATATTATGCATAATATACATATACAACAAAAATACTATATTTTAATCAAAAAAAAAAAAAAAAAATTAATGAAAAGGATAAAACAACGTAAGTCCTTACACACTTTACCATTGATTGACAAGATTTTAGAATTTTCTTTTGCCATTTTACTATTGTTTTTTTTTTTATTTCTTTGTTTGTATGTTTGTTTATTCGTTTTTCATTCTCAAAATTCTAACAATATTTTTTTAAACTGTACATAAGTATATATATTATATATATATTTATATAATTTTTATTAAATACTCCGTTTTATATAATATAATAGAATATAATACTACAAAATAATACAAATTGTATATTGATATTATATTTTTTGATAAAATATTATATATATATATATATATATATATATATATATATACGCATTGTATGTATGTATGCATGTATATATATAAAATATATGTACAAAAAAAATATCAAGTTTAAAGAAAATGTTATATATACAAAAGGAAAAACCGAAATTTTTATATAGGTAGGTACATTGTATATAATATATAATGATATTAAACATAAGTGTATATATATGTCTTCTGAACATGGGGGGGTCTAGCTTTGTTTGTACAATTGTATATCTCTAATTTGTACAACAATAATATAAACAAACAAAAAAAAAACAACAACAAAATTTCAAAATTACGCACTACAATTTTTGGAAATACACATATTCTATATACATACTATAGGTATATGTTTTATTTTATAGTAAATAACAACAATAAATTTGTAAATTTCGTATTATTAATTTTTTTTTTGTTATCCGGCTAGCGATTCTATTTTTTTTGTTTTTTTTTTTTTACACATTTTAGCTTTATTTATTAGTATATAACTTTGTATATAACTTCGTATATAATATTCTAAAGTTACTTTACTAATGGATAAAAATGGACAAGAAGTTTTACAATAATAACAATAATATACAAAAATATTACATATTATTAACTTTGATTAAAAAACATGAAAAACCAAAAACATAATAATATCTCAGAGTATTTAAGCTTAAATACACGCATTTATACGCTTGCGTACAAATATTTACAATATTCTTATTAATTTTCTTATACTTTTATTTATTGTATATATTTTGTATATACATAATAATATTGTATATTTATACTTATATATACGTATATATACTATTATTAAATATATTGTACAAATATTTTATTGTATTTACTTTGAATCATCCTAATTTTATACTATTATATACTTTTGTTTATACTTTTTATTTTTTTTTATATTTTGTTGTACAAATTATCATCCAAACGATTACATATATATATATATATATATATATATAATATATATAATGTTGTTTTATGTTTTTATATATTATGTACTATTAAAAAAAAAAAAACATAAAAACAAATTAGACAAAGCATAATAAAATTTTTTACAACATAAACAAAGAAAAATAAAAAGTATTAAAACATAAAAATTAATAGTATAACAAAAAAAAAAAATTTAATAAAGTTGTTGAATATATATACATATTAATTAAAATAATATTAATTAATAATTAGAAATTAATTAAAAGAAATTATATTGTAATAATTGAAAAAAGAAATAAACTAAATAAAATATATTCTGAAATAAAATTTAATTAATAAAGTAATAAATTGAATAATAAATAATTAGTATGTTGTTGGCTATGTTGTATACTTGTATATATACAACTGTTTTAATTAAATGAGAAGTTTTTCTTTTCATATATCGGAAAATTTATTTAATTTTCATTTCTTTTGTTTTATTTTTATTATTGTAACAGTATTTAATAGTATATTTGTAAAAAATAATTATAATTAATTATTTATTAAATTTTTTTAAGTAGGTACTATTAAAGTATATAACTTATTAAAATATCAAATATCTTTAATTAGTACATATAATTAATAATTAACTATATATGATTGTTTATTAATATGATTAATATTATTATTTTGGAAATTTTATTAAGTACATTTATTACATATATATTATGTATATTAATACAAAGTATACTTATTAGGAACTTAATAAATTATCAAAAATCAATCAAAAGATAACCCGGCAATAGATAGGTATTAAGTTTAAAATTTTCTTAATTTATTAAATTTTAGAATCATATTTTAGGATATTTAAATAATTCTGATAAGTGATATAAACCCAATATTTTCACTTAATTGTTTATGGTATACAAATTAACCTTAGAGATTCTTTTCAAAAATGAATATATGCAATTATATAGATAAATTACAAGATTACCTAAGAGTTTTATTTAAAATTTAGTCTTCCTCATTTTTTTTTCCAGATACCAATTTTTGAATTTAAAAAGTATATCCAAATTTTGCTTTTGAGTTCGTATTAAAAAATCAAATCGCCTGTTATATATGAATATTATAATAAAATTGCTTAAAAATGGTACTTGGTATTTACTTATAAAAAAAAACTATAAAATAATAAATATTATCGATGATATTGTATTCTTATTAAATAAACCATTGCGTGAATTTGAATTTAATTCAAACATATATCAAATATATATATATATGGAAAGGTATTTATTGAATATTGATTAAAATATAAATATATATACAACTCACTTCTAAAAAAAAATTAGATATTTTTTTTTGAAAATTAGAATAAAATTATTTCAAAATTATATTATAATATACAAAGTATAAATCTTAGTATGTACATACTATATGTATATACGTTCAAAAATAAGTGGGTAGAAAAATTCTTATTTTTTATTCATTTAGTTATTTTTTTTATTATTTATAACTAAGTATATATTAAATTATTCATATTTTAATTTACTTTGATAATAATAAATGTTAATAAATTTACTAACTATGTATATTATACTTGTGAATTATATTAACTATAATTACTACTAATAGTTTTAAATATTTAATTTCTAATAGGTATATAACTTAATTAAAAGTAACTGATATATTTCATGGAGTATTAATATATTTAAAATGTCCCAACTTTACTGGTTTTTTTTGTATCTATAAATATAGTATGGTATCCTACTATTTATTAATATACTTTTTAATATTTAATAGGTACTTGGTACTATATATCAAGTCTTTTTCACATAAAAAACATAAATTATTAATATATTTATAATATTATATTCCTTTGTATATTAAACTATATTATACAATTTCAAGTGAAGATAGACAGCTGCTTGTATATTAATAAAATACTTATTTATTATATTAAAGACAATTTAAAATATAAAAATATATCTATAACGTTATGTACTTACTATATATTAATACGTAGGTAAGGTACATAATAAATATTATATTAATATAATATTTATAATATATTATTAATCGATATTAATAAAATTTTATTTATATATAGTATGAAATATATTTTAATATAAATTAATAATATAAATTGATTAACTTACCTTAAAAACTATTAATATTCAATATTTTTACAATGTATATATATATATGAATTATGTATATAAATTTTCCAGCATTTAAAATTAAGGTACTTTTTTTCCAAAATTTAGTTTTCTTTTTTTTCAAAATTTTTATTTTGAATTTAAATAAAAAAAAAAAAATTTATTTTTAAAATAATCACCACTTTATTATATATATAATATGTATATTAAATATATTAGATTTTCTTTTTTTAAAATTAATTAAAATAACATTAAATCTATTTTCTTTTTTTTTTATATATTTATATTTATATAAATATGTATTTATAATTTATATACTAAAAAATATTATAATTTAATTTGCACTTTTATTTTTCAAAATTTTAAAAATTGTTACAAAAACAAAACAAATAAAATAAAAAAAAAATTTTTTTTTTTTTTTTAAAACACTTTTTCTTTTAATCTCTTTGTTCAAAAAAATTTTCCTTCAAACTTTTTTAATAATTAATTTTTGTATATTATGTACTAGAATATATCTGGTATAAAATAAAATATATATATTTTTTTTTTTATTATATTAATGATATATTTTAATAAATATTAAAAAAAATATATATATAAGTAAATATATTTAATTTAGTATTTAATAAAATGTTTTCAAAACTAACAAACACAATAATAAACAATTTTTTAGTAAATCAATTTAAAAGTTTTTTCTTATTTTAAAAATTAAAAAATAAAAAAAAAACAAAAAAAATTAATAAGGAAAAATTTTTTAGTATTTATTTTTTCTCATTTTCTTTACCGAAAATGTTTTGAGGAAAAACTTAACTCAATTTTCCTGTTTTTTTTTTTTTTAAGAAAATATATATTGAATTTGTATATGTAAGTTAAAATACAAGAAATTGGTTATTTTCTTATATTATATACATATATATATAATATACATATACTATTATTATAATATTTTGTTTCAAGTAAGTATATAATATATATAAATATATATGTACATACAATTTACACAAATAACAAAAAAAAAAATAATAATAACGAACGAAGAACCGATAAAAAAACTGAGCCGATACAATTCGCGTACTACAAAATACTATTATGATG